>CAUYRT010076965.1:0-31598 GCA_963574885.1 Lepilemur ruficaudatus
TATTATCCTGGATTAAGCTTGAACCCATTATTTGAAGTGAGGTGACACAAGACCCGAAGAATGGGCCCCACTTGTACTCGCCATCAAACTGGTATTGACTGATTAACACTATGGTGCTCAAATGGTGGGAGCGATCACTAGAGAATTGGGGGGTGGAGTGTAAGCCCACATCTGAGCGACGTGGTGGGCACTATGGAGGGGTGGGACATGCTTGAAAAGTAGTTGGGGAGCAGAATTAGGGGTCTCAATAGGAGAAAGGAATTCCTCTAAAACTGATTTATGTGATTAATTGTACACCTCGGTAAATTCACTGAAAATCATTTAATTGTACACTTAAAATGGAGTAAACGCATGATATATAAAGTATACTTCAATAAAGGAAAAAAAAATTTAAAAAAAATAAAAATAAAAGATCCGTGAGAACAGGGACCTTTTCTTATTTGATGGCATATACTACAAACTCAAACTAAATGAATGCATGGAAAATTAGTTCAGAATACGCATGGAAGGAGGTGGGTGGAAACGACCTAGGCTGGAGCAGAGAGTGGGGCTAGGGAGGGGAGGGCTGGAATCTCGGCGGGCAGAGCAAAGTCAAAGGCCGATGAAGAAGTCTGGCTTTGCCGGGTTAGCTGGTAGCAGCCACGGTCCGCGCTGCTCTGTACGTGGTTATCCAACCTCGTCCTACTGCCCTTTGCTAGACCGTAAGCTCTTGCCGGGTGCAAAGTGCGCCTGCTCTGTCTTGGAACCTCCTTCCCTGCTGCCTAACACAGCACCCGGTGGTTGACTAAAAAAGTTCTGCTGAAGAATGAGCTACAAGTCCTTCAGTAGGGAGTATTTATTGATCACATGCTTCTCCATCAGTCAGCTTAATTTTTGTTATAAAAGCTAAAAAGCAAGCTGAGTCTACTGAAGTTGATATTTAACCTTATCTTTATTTTTGGCTTGACTTGTCCAACAGGTTCCGCCTAGTTGCGCTGTTTACCTACTCAGCCGTGAAAGCCACAGCACTCGGCAACCATGGTGACCTTCTCAGCAGCTAGAGGAGGCCACATATTCATTTAGATTTCAGGCTTGAAAAATAAATGAGCAAATAAGCTTCTCACTGGCTTTAGCCTTCAATGTACCTAAAACCCTTCCCAACAGCCCCTCCCATCGAGGGACTCTTCATAGACATCATCTCCCTGAATTCTCAAGATAACTCACAGATTCTCTTACCCCTTATCAAGCGACTTGCTCAAGCACCAGAGTCGAAATGAAGCAGAGCTGGGTCCCACACAAACCCAATTCCAATGTTCATGCCCTTGCCCGTTATTCTTAGCTGCCTCTCAACTGCCTAATAACAGTGGCTTACAGACGACAGCCCACAGGCCAAATCCAGCCTGCCACCTGTTTTTGTAAATAAAATTTTGTTGGAAGACAGCCACGTTCACCCATTTGCACACTGTCTATGGCTGCTGTCGCACTGCAATGGCAGAGCTGAGACGCCATAACCGCACAGCCTGAGGTATTTACTACCTGGGCCTTCGCAGGGAAAGGCTGTCAACCCCTGGTCTATAAAGTCCAAGCAGAGACCCTGGGGCTTCCATCACGGGACAGGCTGATGTCTGCTCAGATGAGAGTACTTTCTGTGATGAAATAACCTGCCCACAGGCACACACAGGACTTCACTTTTCAACAAAGAAATAGCATCATATCCTCACTGACTCATGTTCTAGAGCCGATTTCTTAAGTGCCACAAGGGGAAAAGAGCTGGAGAAAATCAGATTTCATAGTTCCCAGCTCACCACACTTCACATGTAAGCACAAGCCTTGGCCAGAAAACACCAGGTGAACCTGAGCCTTCCATTCCTCCCCTCTGGTTAGACCGGCAGCCAAGGCAAGCCCCTGGTAAAACGCTGAGTCCTGGGGCACTCACTCCTGCTTTCGAAATGTGTTATGAGAAACAAGAAGGGGGATTCATGTTTAAAAAGGCAGGGCAGTGACTAGGCAAGGGGAAAAGTCCAATGAAGGGTGATTATCAGCAAAACATAGGGAGTGGGGAAAGAAGCTCATTTTGCCGGCATCAGGGAAGTAACTAGGTTCCTGCACGTGGACCTGAGTTGTTAGTCAGTATCTGAGAAGGACTGACTTTACCAATAACAACAACCGCATTGGCAGGCATTTTACACAGATGATCGACCTCGTCTAATGCACCAAAGAACTCTGGGGAGTAGATGTCACCGCTCACATTTTACAGATGAGGAAACACCCTCAGAGAGGTTAGCAAGTCGTCCAAGGTCACGACGCCAGGAAGGAGCAGATCTGAGATGTCGGCTCACCTCTAAGCCCAAAAGCCCAAGTACGGACATTATGCAATTTGCACCTCAGAGGCACAAGTAGTTTTAAAAGCCTGGGCGGACTGTTGAGTCGGGAAACTCAGTTCCCAAACCTATAATCCTAATCACAACCCTCTGCACCCTCCTAGGACAACACCCCTGGGTACCCTGTTCCTGGGCGCGGCGGTGTGCCGGAGCTGGAGCCCTCTGTCATGTCCCTTCCCAACTCCACATTCAGTGGCATTACACTGGGAGTTAGAAATCCGCCTTGACGGAAATATTTACACTGTGGAAATCAGCCAGTGAATCAGCAAATGAATCAGGGCTTTTAGAATATTTTTTAGGCAGCCAGTTGTTAAACATTTACCAGTACACCCCTGGCTGGGAGATGTCCTGGTCTAAAGGCTCCCCAGACTCTAGAAAGCTACCCAGTTGCATTCATCTTTCCGAGAGTACCATCACCTTAAGGTTTTACACAACACTTAAAAGCTCTTTCTTGTCGCTGCTTCACTGAAATATTAACAGCTAGAGTCACTTTCAAAAGGGGAAAGTGAGGCAGAGAGTAACAAAGTAGTTTGCCCAACATTACCCAGCTAATCGGCGAGAGGGCAACAATTAGAACCACTGTTGACTTTCAATCTACACTTTCATAGCCTGCTGTATACCTCCTTCGTATCACACTCCACGGTTTGCAGCTGCATATTTATTTGTGCACATATTTGATAAAATTCTGCCTCCTCTCTGTGATTACAAGTTCCACAAAGGCAGGTATCTTGCATTTATCTGTTTGCCAATGTCTCTCCTGTGACTAATACGCTATCTGCCGCACAGAAAGCATTCCATATGTATTTCTTGAGAGGATGAATAAATTAATAAAAGCAGGAATGAATGTGTGTACAGTTCTCTTCCTACAATAGCACACCGCCAGATAGCTGAGTTCAGATAACCAAAAATGATGAAAAACCTAAACAGTGATATCACCCAGTCTGGAAATTCTTCAGCTTTCTGCTACTGCCGATAACCAGTAAAAAAAGACTTTCACCATGATCCTGTGAAGCACAAGGAAAAGGACTGAAGAACAATGGTTTAATAGAAATGCCTGCACGCCGAGAGACTGCCTCAGTGGCACTGGCCCTACGGACGAGCGTAGGATGACACAGGCGTGAGGATGTCTGCCAGGCAATATGTGGACTGCACCACCTTGGAAGGGATCTTCTCCTATGAGCTCCAAACATGTGAAAATTAAGTATTACCAAAAAATTAACATCTGAGCTATACTCAGAAGCAAAAAGAAATGCCTGAATACTTTAAATAAAAAGGAACTCAAGCCAGGGAGCTGAATGGAAGCTGAAGTCAAAATAGCTCACAGGGATAATTCAGGTATGGGCTTCGAGGGCTGGGGATTACTGTCCTGTTGGGGAGAGTGTCTAGACCCCAGGCTCTTTGTGGACAGTTTTGTGCTAGCTGTAAAATTAGGACTAGGTAAACTCCGCCCATCTGCTATGAGAAAGGGGAAGGAAGCTTGCTGTCTCTCGTGGGCTGAGGGGTGTCGGGGGGGTGGGGAAAGACGGGGAGTAAAAACTACACCTTCAAGAAATCTGAACCCCAGGCTCACGCCACATACAGATGTGGGGTTGGAACTGACTTTATCCTTGAGTACAGGGGATGCCCAAGATAAAAAGTAACACAAAAACCATTTCCAAGCCAGTAAACCTGCCTATCTATAGAGGTACTTCCAAAGCCCAGGGCAACCTAGACTCCCACGGATATAACACCCTCTGAAGATGAAGTCACAATCAAAAATTATAAATCCCTAAGGAAGTTAATTGCCAAAAGAGATATCAACAGATGCAATAATGAGTAGAATATCTAGGGTGACCAAAGAAAGGTGGCCTAAAGACTCTTCTCCATAATGTTCCTAAGAATACTCAATGCAGGAGACATCCCACAGTAAAGGGGTTCGAGGGCCAAATAAGCCTGGGAACACATCATACTGTGTTCCCAAACCCCTGTAAAGATTCACAAAGCTCATTACCACATAAAAGCTCTGACAAGCCCTGCGGTAAAGAAACCAGGTTACTCTGTTTAGCCAGCATCTCTTAAATGTGTCTGACCTGAGAACAGTTTTTTCTTTAACCCAAACCCCTATAAACATCTTCCAATATTGTGGTTTTACGGGACACAGTATTTGGGCAAATACTGACCTAAAGAAGAACGTTCTCCTTAACTCTCTTATAGATCCCTACTCCATTCCCAGCCTCATCTCCCATTATCCCCCATCAAAGACCTGTGAGTCTGACCACAAAGGTTACTTCCCCCTAAGTACAGTATTATTCCAAGTTTCCATGTCTTTATTTCTACTATTCCTCCAACCTGAACAGCTTTCCAAACTCCTATTTTCATTCTCTAAGTTGCAGCTCAAATATTCCCTAGTCCACGATGAATTCTCCCTCTAACACCTGAAATAAAATATTCCAGGGTGCTTTACTTGAACTTTGATTATAAGCAATTACTTCTCGTGGCCACACACCATGGCTACATGTTTTGAGTCTGTCTGCCCACCAGACTATGAGCTCTCAAATAGTAATAACGAGGCGTCCCTCATCTCCGTATCCTCCTGCTGGGGTGGGGGTACCTTAATGAAGAGCAGGGGCGTGGGAGGCAGACACACTCAGCTTCAAATCACGGCGCTATCTATTGTTAATGAGCTGCAACGCCTCTCGGAGCCTCAGTTTCTTCCTCTGCAAAATGGAGACAATAATCTCTACCTTGCAGGTTGTTATGAGGAATAGAAATAGTGTGCTGAATAGCACGCTGGGCAAAAGAAGTAAGAAACAAAAGCATACACATACCACTGCTGCACTTATATGAAGTTTCAAAACCGGTAAAACTCATCTAAGGTGTAAGGAGTCAAGAGCGTAGTCCCTCCCAAGAGATAAGATATTGGAATTTGGCCCCTGAAACAGAGTTTTAGGAGACAACAACACATTTAAAAATGTCACAATGCAGAGAGAAACTAACCTGTAGTTCTCATTACAACATACACTTGACATTAATTTTTTGCGAGACTTAACCAATTTATTCCTGACCTATATCTAAAATGCAGGCCGTTTCCCTATTATTAATAGTACTCAGCCAGAGCTGTCTCTGAAAAGCCTCAATAGTATTTCATAAGAAGGCATCAACTTACAAGGGTAAGGTGATGCGTCATTGAGGTTTTAATTTGCATTTCCCTGATAATCAGTGACATCGAGCATTTTTTTCAAACGTTTGTCGGCCATTTGTCTATCTTCTTTTGAAAAGCTTCTGTTCATGTCTTTTGCCCACTTCTTAATAGAGTTTTTTCCTTGATGATTTGAGTTCTTTATAGATTCCAGATATTAGCCCTTTATTAGATGTGTAGTGTGCAAATATTTTCTCTCATTCTGTAGGTTGCCTATGTGCTCTGTTGATTATTTCCTTTGCTGTGCAGAAGCTTTTTAATCAAGTCCTATTTATTTATTTTGGTTGGTACTGTAATTGCCTTTGCGATCTTAGTCATAAACTCTTTGCCTAGGCCAATATCTAGAAGAGTTTTTTTCTACATTTTCTTCTGGGATTTTTATGGTTTCATGCCTTACATTTAAGACTTTTATCCATCTTGAATTAATTTTTGTTAAGTTGTGAGAGATAAGGGTCCTGTTTCATTCTTCTGCATGTGGCTATCCAATTTTCCCAGCACCATTTAAAACAATAGATGCTGGCGTGGATGCAGAGAGAAAGGAATATTTATACACTGTTGGTGGAAATGCAAATTGTACAACCTCTATGGAAAACAGTATGGAGATTTCTCAAAGAACTAAAAGTAGACCTACCATTCGATCCAGCAATCCCACTACTGGGCATCTACCCAAAGGAAAAGAAGTCATTTTATCAAAAAGACACCTATACTCAAAAGTTTATTGTAGCACAATTCACAATCGCAAAGATGTGGAATCAACCCAAGTGCCCATGAATTCATGAGTGGATTAACAAAATGTGGTATATGTACACCATGGAGTACTACTCAGCCACAAAAAGAAATGAATTAATGTCTTTTGCAGCAATTTGGATGGAACTGGAGATAATTATCCTAAGTGAAGTATCTCAAGAATGGAAAAACAAATACCTCTAATAATTTGGAACTAATTGATGGGCACACATAGTCATAGAAAGAAGTAAAAATTGTTGGAAATCAAGAAAGGGAAAGGGGAGGAAGGGAGGGGTAAAAACCTACTGAATGGGTACAGTGAACACTATTCAAGTGATGGGCACACTTATATCCCTGACTAGCACTATAAAAGCTATCCATGTAACAAAAACATCTGTACCCCCTTAATATTATTTAATTAAATAAACAAATAAGGCACGGAATTCTTGAGAAGGAGAAACACACTTACCAGCTAAGAAAGCAAAGATTCAGAAATCCAGTAACTTGCTAGGTCCCACAGCAATGCAGTGGCAAAGTGCACTAGCACTCAGGAGTCAGATCTCTTTCCTTGGAGTGTTTGTCCCAGAACATTGCTTCCCCTGCCCTTGAGTCATTGAGGGTGTTCACGGCCAGAGCCAAACTCTGTGTCTCAAATGGGAACACAATAAACAAGCTGTCTGTGCACAGGCTTAGCTCTGACCCTACAACACCTCCGAAGTGGAGGAGTCAGGTCCCTGGGCGGGCCTTGCTCCTCCCTGTCTTGGTTCTATCTTCTGGATGGGGCAGGAGGCAGGGAAGGGGAAGGTCCCACCCAAAGAACGAGTGACTTTGTGTGACTCCTACCAGATCCATTTGCCCTCTCTCAAGTAATAGGGATTTTAAAACAAAAACCACATGAAGGAAAAACGAGAGAGAAAACGGCAAAGACCCATGCCCTCCCCTGCCCTCTAGTACCCCTGTCTGTCCTTATTCTCTGCAAAAATGTTGAAATTACTCCTATAACCTCAGCTGGCTCCGGGCAGTGTCCAGCCTCAGTCTGCCTCCTGCCTCCCCCGGGGAGCGTCTGCTGAGCCGCTCCATGGCGTCTCCTAGGGCGCTGTGCAGGAGGCAGATGTGAGCAAGGTACCCTCGCAGCCCTCAAGGAGTCTGAAGACAGCGGAGGAGATGAGGAACGGGCAGAAGACAGGGATGCCGGAACCCTGGAGAGGCCCAGACAGGGCTGGGGGTTCTGGGGGGCACAGGTCACTACCACCGTTAGCCACTGAGGCCCAGGTCACACCAACAGCCCAGACCAAATGGGCACTGGGAAGAGCCTCCCCTTGAGAAAGCCCCGTCACCAGTTCTGACAACGATGGCGGCAATGATAACATTGTCTCATAGTAACGAACACGTCCTGTATTCTAATCGCTGTAGATGCGTCATCTCATCTCGTCCTCAGAACAACTCCATGAGGTAGGTATTATACTGTCATTACCCACCTTTTACAGACGAGGAAACTGAGCCTCCGAGAGGTCCTTTTATTCACTCATTCAACAACTACTTTTTCAGTGTCTGCCGTGAACCTGATACACTCCGGCAGTGGCGTTAGACAAAGTTCCTGACTCTATGGTACACACATTCTGGTGGGAGATAGATAACTTGCCCAAGGTTCTCAGCTTGTTTAGGAAGGGGAATCAGGATCCAAACCCTGTCACTCTGACTGTAAAACCTATACTTTCAAACTCCCAAGAAGCAAGCTGCCTAGGCCTGGCCACTGCTGCTTATACTCATCATTAATAGTAAAATACCACATTTCCTTTATTTTAAGATGTGCACGTTTTTCACATTTCAATGTCTGAAATCTGGCTGCATTTATTATTATTATTATTACTTTAGAGACAGAGTCTCACTCTGTTGCCCAGGCTGGAGTACAGCGGCCCCATCACAGCTCACTACAACCTTGAACTCCTGGTCTCAAGTGATCCTCCCACCTCAGCCTCCTGGGTAGCTAAGACTACAGGTTCACACCACCATGTCCGGCTAAGCTTTTATTTTTGTAGAGATGGGGTCTCACTATGTTGCCCAGGCCGGTCTTGAACTCCTGGGCTCAAGTGACCCTCCTGCCTCAGCTTCCCAAAGTACTGGGATTACAAGCATAAACCACCATGCCCAGTCCTGGCTACATTTTATAATATATGTTGAAAGAAACCAGTGGGCTGCAGACTGAGAGTAAGTCATAATATAGCTGATATCACTGTTCAAGCTATGGATTCATCTGAACACAAGTATTTGATTTCCAACTCAGTTTTCTGCAAATGTAACATGATATGCAGTTGAATGTTAACTTAAGATCCCTAGTATTAATTCAAATACATTAAAAAATGCCACTATAAAATGGCATTGAAAGGAAAGGCTATTATGCATGCTTATCACAAAAAATGTAATTAAAGGGAGCAGAAATCACCAAGTCTCCTGGAACTGACACAGAATTTTCAAAGCCTAAAGGACTAGCATTCAAATGAAAAACATCCAATTATCAGAAGCTTCCAGCTATGTAACTTCCAGCAATGTATGATCAATTAAGGGGAAATAAAACTATGAATTCAGCCAGAGAAAATGCAGAACAAACCCTACTGTTCTTTGATAAGCCTCAAAATTGACGCTGTCAACCTTAAAGGTGCTAAAGGGATCGAGATCACAAGTAATCAACTTTATGAAAAGCAGCACATAATTCTTAAGTAACATATAATTTCTAAGAAGCAAATATGATGCATGACTTCATTAATGTGAAAAACACCTATACTCCAAACGCTGGTTATACAAAAGGAGCAACTCCTACGTAAGCACATAAATTAATGGGAGCCACTACGGACAATTTTTTAAGTGTATACAAAGTCATGTTTCTTTATTTCTGGGAAGATACAATTAACTCAAGGGTATATTTTACTATTGCCAATGGCAAAATTGATACCATTGTCATTTTTAATGGTGCCTCAAAATAAAGGATATGGCAGTTACAATGATAACTGCCATTTATTGAGCACCCGCCAAACACTGTATTGGTATTTTGCACCCATCATCTCCAAGCCTTGTGACAACTCTATGAGGGAGGTACTCTTAGAAATCCCATTTTACGTCCGAGGAAACTAAGGTTCAAAGAGACCAGTGGCTTCTCAAGGTCAGACAGCCAGTAAGCAGAGACTAGAACCCAGGCTGCCTGCGTCCAAAGCCCAGGTGGTTTCCAGGGCACCATAATGCCTCTCCATGAACAACCCACCCTACCCTCAACCCCGCTTGATGCGGCAAGCACAGATAAGCCCTCACTTAAAGAAAACTCTCTATGATCTCAGAGCAGGATGGGTGGCGTGAATTCAAGGTGACAGGGCCCCCCTTCTCTCAACCCAAATATCCCCAAATTGATCCAAATTCTGCTGTTTATGTGACTGCTGCTTCCATTTTCTCAGTCTACACTTGCAAACATGCTTAAGTAGGCCCCAAAATGACGAGCTGTCTCAACATTCGCACAGCCAATCAACTCATGGGTCAGGGGCAGGAAACCTGCAGCCTCAAGGCCAATGCGGCCCTCCCGATCCCCAAGTGCGGCCCCTCGACTGAATCCAAACTTCACAGAGCAAATCCCTTTATTAAAAAGATTTGTTCTGTGAAATTTGGATTCAGGCAAAAGGCTGCACTCAAGGATCCAGAAGGCCACCCGCGGCCCCGAGGCCGCAGGTTCCCCAGTGTATTGTGCCAATCTGGTAGCAAAATCCAGAGAAGGCAGTAAATACGCTTGGCAAGAAACAAGGGCATCCTGCGTTCCTAAGTTCAAGGCGGGAGGGGCCCATGCCTGGCCAGCGGCATCCTCTTCTCCAGAGGCGCCATTCACATTAGGGCCAATGGAAGCGGAGCCCTCCCTGAGCCCACCATGGAGAATCCAGCTTGCTGCGCCAGCCACCTTCTGGGACCCATCCAAAGTCTCGGGGAAGCCCATGGTTCTATCACACAACTGCTTTTCTTCTTGATCAAACTTTTCTAGGATGGCAGGCAGGGGCTTGTGAATTTCACCCTATTCTCTGCACAGTTTTCTCTCTGATATAAAGTCCTTCTCAAGGGTTTTTGTTGAATATTCCCTCAGGAGAGTACCTCAAGCCTGGATGCCAAGAGTGAACTAAGATGATTCAAGGAACATTTATTGGGTATCTCTGAGGATGCAGAAATGAGTAAGACATGGTCTCTACCATCAGGGAACTCACAGTTGGGTGTGGGAGGAAAACTGGCTTGGAATTAACTACATACAAGAAAAAGGAGAACGAGGAGAGCGTTATCCTGGAACACGGAGGAGAAAGGAATTAACTCCAGGCGCAGGGTCAATGATAAACTGGGCTAACACTGGAGTCCTACCGGCACCAGGTCCTATCCCAGACATCTGACATACATATCCCATGTGATTGCCTGTGGAGTATGTTCTAATACTATTATCCTCCCTTCACAAAGGAAGAAACAGAGGTGAGGCCAAGAACCTTGCCAAGGTCACGTAACGAATTTGTAAATTCTAGAGGTGAGATTTGGACCCTGCTGGCCAACTCTAAAGTTTATGCTGTTTTCACCACGGTAGACTGCATCTCTAAGAAGTACAGAACTTCTTCCTGGTAGAGGAGGAATCTGAACTAGCTTCCTCTTCTGCAATACAGGGACCGCAGCCACGCCTGCTTCACAGGGCTACAGGGAAGGCTGGATGCACTGAAGACCCTGAAGCACTTAGCACAGTGTTTGGCAAACTGTAAATGTTCACTAAATAGAGGCAGCTTTGTCATCGTCATCGTCATCATCATCATCATCACTGTCACTCTTTAAAGAGTCCAGAATGTAGTGGCCATGGGCCAGAAGGTTTCTTTGATTGTTTTGTTTGTTTTGTTTTGTTTAGAGGAATTAAAAAAAAAAAAAAAAGTACGGATCTTACGGAACCACAAGTCCCACCCATGACCACATGACAAGCGAGGCCCCCGTCTCTCCGGAGTCGTGCCGTACCTTCTCTTCCGAGGAAACGGTCAGCTTATCACTGGATATCAAGCTGCACACCTGGTCCAGACTTAGGCTAAGAAATTCTTCCCCCAGCATCACCTCTGGAAAGTGCTGCTCTGTTCCAAAAAAAGCAGAAGTTAAGAAAACGAAGTTATAACACACTCCTGTCCTTCTGTGAGCCAATGCCACAACAATCTCCGGGGGGTGGAGGAGGAAGAGAGACAGACAGAGAAAGGCAGAGACATCTTGAATAAAGGGAAACTCGGCCTTTCAATTCAGCAGCAAAGGCATCCCCCTGTGAGATCCTCTGTCCCGCACATCAACAAAGACGAAAATAGGGCAGAGAGATCTGAGTTTACGGGGTTTTTTGAGATTAATAATGGCATTGCAGAAAAGCCTCGCTGGGACCTGCCTACTTAATCGAGCCCATTTCCCTGCAGGGCGCAGGCCGACAGGGTTGCAGACCGTGCCCCCTGCAGCTCCGCCGAACAAAAGTGGGTCAGAACCACTGTGTGGCCGGAACTCTCTGGGGGTTCTTGTAGGAAGTCAACATCAGAAGGTGTGAAGACGGGATCATCCTTTCTTGCCCAAAGTCGAGTCTACTAGAGTGAGTCTCTGCCCCTGAGGAGGCTCAGCTAAGCCTCCGTACAAGTGTGGTGGCAACAGGTGGCCCCACCACTGCTAGGAACAGTCCATGGCAGCCAGGCCCACGGAGCTATAAGACAGGGGAATTTGGGGACAACTAGAACAGGACAAAACCCACAAGCCTAAGGGAAATGCCAAGGACAATATGCACCCTGACATTTGCCCAGACCATCATCCTGTGATTACAGAGCATTATATTAACTGAAATGTCACATACTTCAGAAAGAAGGAACCTAGGTTCAAATCCAGGCTTTGCCATTGACCAGTTGTGTCGTTGGGCCAATAGCATCATCTCCTTGGGCTTTGTTATTCTCTTCTGTAAAATGGGAGTAACACCGCCTGTCCCGTCTTACTCCCATGCCGTGATGAATGAGAATCTGTGGCAGTGTTTTGCAAGGCTCCTACAAGGTGAATCTGCTCAAGGGCTGAGAGCTCCTAGTTCAGCAGGTTCTGGAAATGACAGGACCTTCTGCCATTTACCCAGACATTGTTCCCTTCTCAGTTCTCACAAGACCCTACACCATGGCCCCAAGCGGCATCTGTGCTCCTTGCCCTCCAGGTCTCCCCTTCCTTCTCTGGTGGACCCTCGAGCCTGGCAGCCTCTTGGATAACCCTGAAGGGCTACACCCCTCAGTGCCCACTGCAACAGCCTCCACTTGGTCTGGCTGGCTTCTGACATGAGATTCAGGGTCCCTCCATCCCTGGGAGCTGGTGAAATATCAAGGCTGCTGCAAGGGCATCATGAAAAGCAAAGTCAGAGCACGTGAAGCCTCTTTCTCACACTCAGCAACCTTTCTTTTTTTTAGAGAGACGGTGTCTCACTATGCTATCCAAGCTGGCCAAGTGATCCTCCCGCCTCAGCCTCCCAAGTAAGCTGGGACTACAGGTGCACACCACCACGCCCAGCTTCACCAATTTCCTAAAAACCAAACAAAGAACTGAAGATTTAAATCACATATTGCAAAAATCATTTTGAATTGTTTATACTGAAATAACTTTAGACTCAAAGAATTCCCATTTGAGTTCCCACCTTCATCTAGATTCTCTAAATGTTAACAGTTTATTCTCGAAGACTAAGTTATAAACAATCTTTTCCATCTTTCCCTGAACAAAAGGGGATCCCCACTTGCTCCACACCAGCTCACTGATACCACTGTGGTCACAACTAAAGCTTGTCCACCCTAAAGCCCAGCAGTGTTTACACACACCAAGGCAAATCTGGAAGTCAGGTTCTTTGTGAAGGGAAGCAACTGGTAAGTCAGGAGAGTAAGAAGCTGGTCTTTGCTTCTCTATAAGGAAAAAGTCTTTAGTTAAAGCTTAGTTTTTACATTAAACATTCAAAACAACCTCTTTAACCATAGAAATACTTAAGACCAGATAGCATTATTTTTGAAGTGTTCATCCGTGAAGATCTTAAAATAAAAGCAAGAGTAATCTCCTTTGGATAATGAGAATTTATTCTTGGCCTGGAGGCTGGGAAAGTAACTGGATTCTCCCTCCCTGCCCTTTCTGATCCAAGAAGTCTTTGGACCACAGCCCCTCGTCAGTTGGCGACACCCAAGAAACAGCAGATAGGAAAAGCAGTCACCGCACAAGCCACCACACCAGGACAAAGCACAGGACATCAGGCTCTCCGGATGCGCCACGGCTGAGCTCGGCGAGACCACTCGGTCCTCAGGAGAGTCAGACATGCCGGCACCAACATCTCGGTGGCCCAGAGCCACGTCTGGCTTTCCCACATTTATCTTTGGTTGTCAAAAAAACTGACATTTGGAGGAGGGAAAAGAGAGAAGAGAACAGGAGGAGGTAAGAAAGTAAAATTCTGTGCTGTGAAATAAAAACTTCCTTACAGCTCATAAAGCCAAAAGTAGACGGGCTTGGATTTTGAACAGAAAGACGACAGAAGGGCAGTAACGCATACCCTAGGGGACCTGGGGAACAGAGCAGAAGTGCTCAGAGATAAATCAAGGCAGAAAGTAGCCAGACCCCCAGCTCTCATCCTCCTGGGCACTGCAGGACTTTATGATAATCTAGATCCCTTCTTTCTGAAGTGGGCTGTTGCTTTGCCCATCTGGAACCTTCCACGGAAATCCCATTCAGAAATCCTCCCAGGAAGCAGTGTCTGGTGGGGAGGGGCAGCAAGAGGATTAATGAGCAGCAGCTTCTCATCCGGGGCTGGCACCCAGGGACCCCGGAGACCCGCAGGGCACAGCAGGAAGAGGCAAAGAAAGGGATCAAAGAGGATCCTTTAGTCTGAAGAGACAGGGTAAGCCCCGCGAGTCTTTGGATCGGAGTCCCCTTTCTGCTAGCGACACTCAAGAAACAACGGGATAGAAAAAACAGGAACAGGATGCTCTGGCTATCTCCGTTTCCTGGGAAATAGGATTCCCCCAGAAGACTGTGTACTCAACCTCGTCACAGCTGCTTCCCAGAAGATGCCTGAGAACCATCTACCTTTAACAATGATTTGGTTTTCTGTTCATTTTGCTTTGCTTTTTTTATATTAATGGAGAACGTGGTGAAGAGCCTTTGCTAAAAGTCAGAAGACCTGGGTTCACATCTTACAGTCACTTCTTTCCAGGTTTTGGCTTCCTCATCCATAAAATGGAACCATAACACCTGACCTAGCATTAGAATGTCCAAAATCCAGACACTGACAACACCAAATGCTGGTGAGAATGGGGAGCAACGGGAACTGGCGTCCATTGCTGGTGGGGTACAAAACGGTTCGGCCACTGTGGAAGACGGTTGGACAGTTGTTCACCAAGTTAAACAGAGTTTTACTATATGTTCCAGCGCACAAAACCCTGCACACGAATGTTTGCAGCAGTAATTTACTCATAATTACCAAAAACTGGAAGCAACCGAGATGTCCCTCAAGAGGTTAATGGATAAACAAGCTGTGATATATCCACACAATGGAAAACTATTCCGTAATAAAAAGAAATGAACTTTCAATCCACAAAAAGACACAAAGAAACATTAAATGAATATTGCTAAGTGAAGGAAACCAGCCTGAAATGGCTATGTACCGTATGATTCCAACTATATGGCATTCTGGAAAAGTCAAAACCATAGAGACAATAAAAAGATTAGCGTTTGCCAGGAGTTCAGGAAGAGGGGGTGAGGATGGAACAGGTACAGCGAAACGGACTTGTAGCACGGCGAAACCATGCCGTGTGATACTACAGTGGTGCACACATGACCTCATGCATTTGTCGAAATCCACAGAACGGTACAACGCAGGGTGAACCCTAACGCTAACTATGGACTTGAGTTAGTAATGTACTAATATTGGCTCCTTGTGCAGTAACAACGCGTTGACACTGGTTCCTCATAATGCAGCGCACTAATGCAGGAAGCTCGTAATGGAAAATGTTCGGCGAGAGGGGACAAACAGGAATTTACTCACATTTGCAGAGGCCACTGCACGTGCTAGGTGACTGCTAGCATGTGATATCCCAAGTGCAGTGCTCCTTCACAAACGAAGAAAACACGAGAGCTGACGCCCACAAGGAGCCTCCGGCTCATAAGAGAGATGAGACAAGGCACCAGCAACTCCAGCCCACAGTCCACAGAGCCACGACTTGGAGAGGTACTTTGAGTACACACAGGAGCAGGGAAGCAGGACGATACAGAGCATGTGCAGGGAACAGCAGCAGCGAAGTCTAGCCAGAGCCTCGGCTATGTCTTCATTGGTCTAACGAAGGTCTAGCAAGCACCCGCTAGGCGCAGAGAACTGCACCGGGCTCCGGAGACGCAGTGGAGATGCAGGTACGCTAGGTCTGGGGCAAGGGGTGCATGTTAGGGGCAGAGTATGCTTTAACCACGGGCTAGCCCCTTGAAGGGTGACTCTCCAATAACAAACTCCAACTTCCCTTGTCTTTTTGCCTCTTTTCCTTAAAGAGGTTGGGAAACAGAGAAAAAGAAGTCAATTAATTAAGGGTTCTGGTTAAGAGTTTTAATGAGCCAGCTTTACTATAAGTAACAAACACTGTTTAAGTTCCAAGTCCTGATTAATGAAACACATGGGTGTGTCTCCATCCGTTTGGATGAGAGATCGTGGAGGAGAGGGGGCGGCACCACGCAACTTCCAGTCTTTCCCTACCAAGGAATACACACCTATCTCCCCAGTGTTGACAGGATGATAAGACTTGAGTGGCACACTCCCAGGAAAGGGCTTTCTCTGGGGGCAGAGTTAGGTCTTTTCAAGGAGGCAGGCGTGGAACAGGGTGAGGCACCTCCTAGCAGTAGCTAACACCACGCTTGGTATTTTACATACATTATATCACTTAATCCCCCTAAAAGCCCTACTGAAACAGAAGCTCAGAAAGTCTAGGTCATATGTCTGGGTTCACAAAACAATAAGTAGTAGACCAGGTTTTTAAACCAAGGCTGATTATAACAACAAATATTCTGATGAGTACCTTATTCCCTAAGATAATAAAAACCAGTCCTGAGCAGGCCGCTGGGGTAAAATTCAGAATAGACATCAGAAAACCTTAAGAATCCCTCTCAGAGATGCTGGGGGCAGAGAAAGAGAGGGAGGGAGGGAGAGACATAGAGACAGAGAAAGAAGGTGTGAATCTAAAGATCATTCTTTTAGGGGAAAAATAAGTAACCTTAGAGTAGCAGTGTTCTGAGCATTCTGGAGTCAGCCTTGGGTTCAAATCTCAGACCTAACCCCTGAATTAAGGTCTTTCCCTAATCCCCACGTTCACCAGGCTAGATGAAGTGATACTCTTCAGTGTTCCCAAAGCCCCCAGAACAGTAAATCATCATCACAGCCCTAATCGCCCTGCTTCATCGCTTGAGGTCTTTCTGTCATCCTGGGACTGGGAGCCCCATGCCGGCAGGGCCAGATCTGTCTTGTTTGAAGCTGAATCCTCAGTGTCTATATTTATTGAGACCTAAAATTATCATTGCACTTCCCTGCCCATTCTCCAGGACCGCCTAGGGCTCGAGCAACCTCCCAAGCTAGCCCTAAGCCTACTGGTCCCCTCTTTATGGGACAAAATAAACCTAAGCCTTTGGTCTGGTTCATCTAAACTGCAAGCCCGGAACAAACGGAAGGATAACCCTTCTGGGACTTCTTTGACCTGCAGAGATGAAATGAGCCTCACAAGTCCCAGGGCCAGTAGCCGCAGGGAACAGGCGTTGATGCCTCTGAACAGAGCCGCTGGGCACACCCTCAGGAGATACCAGGTGACACAGGTGGACATGCAAACAGCATCAGAACATTCTGGCAGGATTAAAAAAAACAGAACTGCCTTAAATCTCTCTCTTCTGCCCCTTATTACCCTATTTCTGGAGGCAAGAGGCAAGCTTTCCTGAATCAATATTTAGCTTTCCAGGCCCACACCCTCTCTGCTCCAGGGAGAAGGCCTGTCTCCCACAGGGAAACTACCTTGACCTCTTCCCAGAAGGGTCATGACCGCCAGCCCTCAAACTCTAAATATTATCACTGCCACCCTCCCTGGGGATGGTGAGAAATGAGCTTTCTTTCCATGTTGACTTAACTCCAGAAATACATGTGTCGTTCCATTATCCCTCCCCTTCTCTCTCTCTCTCTCTCTCTCTCTCTCTCTCTCACACACACACACACACACACACAGACACACACACACACACAGACACACACACACACATCCAAGGGCTACATCGAAACGGCCCAGGTAACAGTGCTATCAATGCAACACTGAAGTTCCCTGTTACCCAGAAAGTTGAATAAGGGAAGTTTCCTAAAATCCCAACAAAAAGAAGAGCCGGCAACAAAACCCGTGTGTGCACTTCCGCTTCATCTGCCACCTTCAGGTTACAAGCAGAAAATCAAGGGGAGGCAGGAGGCCCCTTCGAGGGTGGACAGGCTGTGCCGGCCTGCGTGGTTGGTGACGTAAGTGATGGGGCTGGGACACAGCCCCCTGGAGTGAGACGGCCTCATTGTGCATCTTGGCACTGCCACTTACAAGCTGTGTGATCCTGGGCAAGTTACTAAACCTCTCTGGAGTTTTAGTTTCTTCACCTATAACTTAAGGAAAAAAATAACTACTTCTTTGAGTTAGGTGACCAAAATGAGATAATGCCTGTGAAGTGTGTAGCACCATTTCTGGCATGTAGCAAGTGTTCGAAAGTGGTAGAAACTCCCACCATCATCATCATCATCATCATCATCATCATTTCCTGATGACAAGCTAGGGGCAGCAATTTTATAAGAAGACCCTCACTGAGTCAGAGGTTTATATTTTTTTAATGCTTTGCCCAATTTTTCTGCTGCCCTTTATTTAATTACTTCATTCCACAATCTCAAATGACTCAATCAATCGAAAAAAAGCCATTTCCCACCAGGAGCACGTGAAATCCGATGGGTTTTCCATCCCATGGCTGGAGGGTTTCGGCTCAGCTTTGGCAAACTGATGTAAACAACATGTCAAAAGAATTTTAATTGCTATTTCATTAATAGGGTCCCATTAACAACCTTCCCATCTAGCCCTGCTGATGGGCCAGTGCATGGCTGTCCAATCACCAAACAACAAATTTCCCGTAAACTCAGGCCCTGACCTCTGAGGTTAAAGATTAAGCAGTCCCTGGAAACAATAATGAGGTATAAGAAAAAGGTTGTGCAAAACACTAGGGTCCCTTTCCCAGCTGCTAGCTACCCAGGAAGACAATGATACCATCAGCGGAGGCAAGGGTCTGAGCAGTCATAAGCTAAATGTGGGACTCACGCTCCCCCACCCAGAATAACATATACCATAGCAAAAATCTGAGGGCATAGCCCTGCGGGGAAAACCGAATCCAGAGGAAGCAGGAGGGACTTCCACAGCAGGAAGAGACAGGGCCCCTCCAAACAGGAAAACAAACAGGCAGCTGGATAAAGAGAGGTGATGCTCCAGCCCCCACAAAGTAACGCTCTCCCCAGGAAGGCTGGAGACCTATCAGAAGGCAAAAGTTGGACTTAAAAATAAAGTTGTCTTTTTTAGAGAGCAATTGGGCAATAGCTACCAAAAAATTTTAAATGCACATTCTCTTTGCTCCAATAATTATGCTGCTAAGATTATACCCTATAGGTATACTAGCAAGTGTACTCCAAAATATTATGTGTAAGAATTCTCACTGAAGCATTTTACATAAAAGACAAAACTGGAAACATTAATGTTCATCAACAGAAAACTAGTTAAATAAGTTATACTTCATCTACATGATGCAGCAGATAATAAGATACAGCTATACACAAGGGTCTGGAAAGAATTGCAAGATTTTGTCTTAAGTCGAACAAAAGTACAATGAGTACAGAATGTTTCTGCTTGTGTAAGTTAACAAACATAATATACAAATTCTGTAGGGATACCACAGTACTCCCTACTCCCTTCAGAGACAGAGCCTGGAAGAAGACTGATTTTGCATTTTACACCTTTGTGTACTATTTGCAATTTTTTTTGTCATGAGTATAAGTTGTTTTTATTGAATGCATTCTCTAAAGTTTTAAAACAGTGTATAGAAATGTATCTGGTAACATGGAAAGATGTTCACAATGTACTGCTAAGAATGTCTTTTAAGCTGGAAAACATACACATACAATGAAAATGATCTGGAAGGACATACACCAAGGTGCGACCTGTGGTTCTCCCTGGGTAGGACCGTGGTGTCTTCTTTCTACCTGTCTACTTTTTCTGTAATGCTCAGGGATAGCTTTTGCATTAAAATAGTAATAATAAAAGAGAAAGAAAGCTTTTTTTCTGGAGAAGGAAAAAGAACAGAACTCAGAGGCAAATCTGGGGGCTGCAGACAAGTGAAGGCAGAGCCCAGCTGGCCAGGGCCTGGGGAGGGTGAAGGAGGCAGCACGGGATGGACCTGCCTGTGCATATGGATAAGAGAAACCAAAACTACAAGTCCTAGCAACGGTCCTTGTCCCCCAAAGTGCATGTGATCCACAGCAGCGGTAACCCCAAGATTCCTGTCTCTGCAGCCTGGACCCAGCTCTGAGGCTTTCTCACCGCAGGTGATGAGGTTGGCAGGGAGGCCCCAGAGCACAGCCCCGAGTGACGTCTACTTCTGCAGGATGCTCTCCTCTCTGTTTTCCTTGATCCCCAAATCACCCTGGAAACAAGGCAGGATGTACCAGCCCCACAATAGAAAGGAGAAAACAGGCACAGGGTCACTCAACACCAATGTGTTGGCTGGTCTGATTTCTAGTTCTCAAGGTCTCTTTGTAGTTTGTTGGCTTAAAACCCCTCCTAACTCGAGGCAGGGGCCGTGGAGGCCTACAACCACGGGGGCTGACACTGTCCCTTGTATATGACCCTAGTGGTGCCTACACTCCTCTACTTACACTGGGAAGAGGTGGCAGATATGTCTCGAGAAGTGGCAAGCGCAGAGAGCACCAAGCCCCATCCATCTAAAGTTGGGAGTACGAGACCGAGGAAACAAAGCAGGACTCATCAGTGGGTGGGTGCAAAGGAGAAAGTACGAAAAATCATTTTCTACTTCCTTCTCTAAACACTGCACAATCTTACCTTCGCTTCACTTCTAATGTCTTTTCATCATGGTCTTATCCACTTCTGCATTACACCGCCTTAAAACTGCCTCCCTGCTGTGCACAGCTGAGGGCTACAAAGAAAGCCATCCAGGAGACAGTCACAGGCTCCACAGAGGGCCCGCACAGCAGGGAGGAGACTCTCAGCCTGGAGAGCATGCTGCCCCAGCCAGAGAAGGTGGGATGGCTCCCTTGGGCAGGGAGGGAACAGGTGCCACGTGTCTGGGATGAGCCACCCAATGGGGAAGAGAAAGAGACACCCACATGGTGCTTCCCCCGCCCCAAGATGACTACACATCCTGTGTCTAGCAGACAGCTGATGTCTGTTTACACTGCCTGGTCGTTGGGATTTGGTGACTACATGGCACAGGCTTCCAGGCACACACTTCTAATGGAAAATGCCAACTCTAGTCACCCACACTCTGTGGTTACTGATTCCAGGGCCTCCTATGTCCACACTGGGCCTGGAAGCTTCAGAATGTAGTAGTTATAAACTCTGGCTCTGGAGTCAGCATCTGTCTGGGTTTGAATTCTGCCTTCTGTCCCTACTAGCTGTATGACCTCAATACATTCCTTTACCTCTCTGTGCCCTGGTTTCCTCAGCTATTACATGCATTAAATAGGATGATGCCCATAAAATGCTTAGTGTAGGGTATGACCCAAAGTGAAAACTCAATAAACACTAGCTAAAGACAGTTCACCAGGATATCTGCACAACACGTGCATACACACATTTGCAGTGTTGACAAAACCCAATCAACATGACAGCACCAGGACCAGGGAGCACCAAGAAGATGGATGTGTTTCCAAATGCATCGTCGCCACTCTCCCACAGGTGAATCTCATCATCAGATAGTGAAAGTGGCAAGGTGAGAAAACATGGGTATTTAAAGCGAGGCAAAGCCAGGCCAGAGGAGCCTGGGAGCCTTTGTTAAAGACGGGGGATTCAGCATATTCCCCAAACCTCAGACGATCATATCAGCCAACTACAAAAGGACGGGATGTGTCTGTTTGAGCAAACACACACTGTGTGGAAGGGGAGGGCTGGCGGGGGGAGACAAGGAAGAGGAGACAGAGAATTCCTGGCATCTAAACGCTCTCCCTTTGCCACCGCACCGGCACATGCTCGCCTTGGCCAAGCTCTCAGCTCCTGCTCAGCAAAGCCTGAGCTCATCCCTCAAGAAAGTGACCTCTTCAGAGGCTGCACTGGGGAGCCCTCCCCAGGGAGAAAAGGGGTGGGGAATATACAGGGGAAAGAGAGCACAGAAGAGACAACAGAAAACAGGACAGTCAAGGTTCAACCCAGAAAGAGTCAGCAGGGTTCACAATTGGGGCTACTGGGGATGTCCTTACAAACACCGTCATCATCAAGACCACCTTGACGACGGGTCCTCTTTGTGCCCTCAGAAACAAACTTCAGGGAGAAATGAGAGTCTGATCAGGCTCCTGATCGGGGGCTTGGTCAGAGAAGAAATGGTGACCAGAAACAGAGCAAACGCAGGGAGCTGGCAGGTGGGCAGCCAGCAGGTCCTCGGCTAATTTGCAGACACCAGCTGGATGGGAAAGAGAGAACAGAACAGCAGCCACCGCGTGTTTGGGCAGAGGGAAGAATAAGGTGCTTTATCGCAAGGAAAGGAGGTGGCCATGACTGAATCTATCAATTAAAATGACCAGACTCGCTGCCTAGGTCACTCGTGATCTTCCCTCAAACTGAAATATAAATAGCAGTGAAGACTGCTGTCCAGCTAAATAAACGTGGTAGACTGAACACCCATATTCATCTCTACTCCCTCCCAAAACCCCATTAAAATATTAAATCACAGGATGACAAGCTCCAGCAGGGAGAATGTGTCCAAGAAAAGTAAATGGCATCAATAGATTTCCTGTTACATTTTGAAGGACCGTTCAGCTGTACCTGTCTGACAAGAATTAGTGGTAATAGAAGCATATACTAAGGGAAAAGATAATTATGAACTGCATTTCTGATTTTAAATCAGTTTTCTGATTACAAAGACTGTGATTATAATACATGACGTAGCTCAGTTGTGGAAATGATATTTGGAGAATAAAGAGAGGGGCCAACTGTATGCGTACGAGGGAAAATCTATGAAAGCTCAATCTTACTCTTCTGGAGAAGTCAACAGACAATATCTACAACCAATAAATCAAAACATAGTGGCATACAAATGCTATTTAGATAAATGGAGGTAAGCAGAAGATGAAGTAGTTTTAGCCAGATCAGAGTCTGTATCTTAATTCTTTTAGGACTGGAAGTGAGAGGCCCTGCAGAACCAGACTTGGCGTGGAGAGGTAAGGCAGGGGCTCCCACTCACCATCATAAGCCTTGCAATTGTGTGTGACTCTTAAAATTGTGTTCCTAGAACACCTCCATCAAAATAAAGATTCTCTTAAACAACAAAAATAACTTATTTCAAGACCTAACCCAATTTACTCTCCCCACCCCCTGATCTCCTTCCTCTACTCTCCTGAAAATTAGTCTGTACCATCCACGTGGCAATTAATCATTTCCATTCGGCAATGAGCGAAACTCTTCCATTGTTAATTATCTTTCCACCTGTATCTCACCTTCCTAACTAAATCATAGCTGCTTAACAGCAGAGACCACTCCGCATAATCTTTGAGGAGTCCCTAGCAGACCGAGTGATTCAATCCACCAGGCGCAGCGGGCCAGCGCGCCATTACCTGCGTAGGCGTTGGCCTGCTGCAGAAGGTCGGTGCAGGTGTGCACGTCTGCGAAGGCGCGGATGCCCAGGCAGTTGGTGGGATGCAGCTGAGACTGCAGGAAATCACAGCAGTTCTGCCGAACATCCATGAGCTGCAGCAAGCTGGCTGCTGGGAGCAGCACCTGCAAGAGAAGGTGACATTCTGAGACGCCGAATTCCACCGGCAGGGACGCATCCCCATAGGCACTGTTCTAATTATACTGCCCCCATGCTCAAGACCCGTTCATGGCGCTCCACTGCTGCTCAGTAAGTCCAGATTTCCCGGCTTGCTTTCTGGCCGCATTCCCCACTACTCTCTACTTCCTGGACCCCAAGCACCAGCCGATTCTCCGTACCCCTACAGCAGTGCTTCTCAGTCTTCAATCCCTGAGGACCTTGTTAAAACGCAGATTCTGATTCAGGTCTAGGGTGGGGCCTGAGAGCCTGCATTTCCAACAAGGCTCCAGGTGACGCTTGCAGCTGCGGGTCCACAAACCACACACTTTGAGCAACAAAACCCTACACACAAACACACACACTCTACAGCAGAGGTTCTCAGACTTGGCTGCACAATGGAATCACCTGAAGGGTTTTAAAAACATTGATGCCTGGGTCTCACCCTCGAAGATTCTAACTTAATAGGAATGAGATGTGGCTTGAACATCGAGATGTTGTTAAAGCTCCCGGCTGCTTCTGATGTAAGCCAAGTTTGAGAACCACAGCCTGACAGCCGTTAGTGCTCTGTCCTCACTTAGAAAGCTACTTTTGAATTGTCCACCAGTTTGCTCCCTACTTAATTACTGAGCATCTGTGTGCCGGGCACTGGTCTAGGCTCTGGGATTCAGCGGTAAGCAAGATAAACCAGATCCAGCTCTCAAGGAATTTACAGTCTACCAGAACAAAATCTTCACCCCCAGATCCCCAGGACTTAGGCAATCACACTTTACTCTCCCATCCAACAGATAAAAATAAAGAACCTCTTTGGGTATATGCTCAGAGAAAGGAGAGCTGAGTTTTCTTTCAAAAGGTCACAGGACACATGAGCATCTGTATCCTGGAAGACAGAAATAGTCCCTGCTCAGGTATATGAACACGTGTTTTTCCTAAGAGCCAGGGAAGACTGGCTGGAGCAGGCCAGCTGAGTGCTCAGACTGCCAACCCCTGTCCAGTTTCCCTAGGCCTTTCCCACAGTTGCTGATGCCTGTCCTCTAGGTCAAAAATACAAGGACAGAAGGCCACAGTCACTACTACACTCCAGCTCTGCCACCCTGCCCTTCACCTATGGAAGGGGTGGTAGTCTGAGAATGATTTTCCAGAAAGAAATTTAGAAGAAAATCACAGCACAATTTGATTTAAGGCTGCTTAACTTGGGGGCCACGGCATCTATTTCACTGCAAAGCAATCTCCGTGTCCTAGGCCTTTGCTCTCAGCTGCCTCCCTGGTTCTCAGAGAGAGTGACCAAGCCAGCCAGACTCCAGGGGTTCCCATCCACAAGGGCTTGCCCAGGAAGACACGAGCTGCAGACGCATTTGTTTTCTTGATTCAGGGCACCACAAGTCTTTTAAGTGATTTAAATTACAGGTCCTGACCTTCCAAAACAGCTCGGAGTCCTCAGCTCTGACTCTCACGACTTCTATGTGCTCAGGCCAAAACCTCTGCCCCACTGCCCGCCCACTCTTGGGCCTCGTCCCTCCACTAGGGTACCCAACTGTCCTGGTGCTCCCAGGACCGAGGGGTTTCCCGGGACTTTCAGTGCTAAATCTGGGACGGCTGGTCGCCCTTCATCATCCCTGCCCACATGCCGTACCCACCACCGTCAGCGGTCAGACTCCCGAGCTAAATGCCTACTCTCAACAAGGAAAGCTCCTCCCATCCGCAAGCTTAAACTTCTCCCTCGCGGAAGCTACGCTCTAGACCACGTGCTCACTTTCCCTTCCTCCACCCTCCCTTCCACTCTGCTATATCCCCAGCAAGACAACAATAAATTAACACCATATCCTTGGTATTTTCTGAACCACTGATTCGTTCCTGAGAAAGAAAACAATAAAATCACCCTTTCCTGAGAGTTTCACACCGTAGGTGAACACAGCCAGGATCCAAATCTAACCACCTGAGCTCCGTCCCCACTAGGCAGCCACAGTCCCCAGGAAGCAGCCATAAACTGGGAAACTCAATTAACCTGTGAGCTTGCTCAGCCTGGCCCAACAGATGCCAGGACCAGATTAGTATCTGCCTGCTAGTTAAGTGGAGATCCATTAACCAGTCTTGCTGGGCCTTCAGATGACCTCCAAGACCCTCCCTGGCCAGCACCAGCTACAAAGCCTAGAATTAAGGCCACAGGTTCACCTATCACCCTGATTTGCCTGGGACTTTTCTGATTTGGGCAACCGAAAATCCCCCATCCCTGGAAACCACTCAGTTCTAAGCAAACTGGAACAGGTGAACAGGTGTTCACCCCAACCTCTAACCAGTGACCTTAGGCAGCCCTGGGGTAAAGGAAGTCATCGAATATCGTCCAGCACACACCCTACTCAGAGGTATGGCGAGCCCCACCGGGGGCCAGGTGAGAAGAGGCAGGAATGCCACAGCAGCCCTTCACCCCAGCCCAGAGGCTTTCTGAGAGTCCAGTCCACCCCCGACAAGATCCTGTGAGTGACACACAGTCCCTTCCCCTTCCCCCCTTCCAAGAAGACAGCAGCACGGTTTGGTGCTTAAATTCTCAAGCTCGTGACAACCAGCCAGGAAAATGAAATAACATTTCCTGAACGTACTCATTAGGTTGCACTTTCAGTTTTTAAAACCTCCCCGGATAGAGCTGCCCACGTAGCTTTTAACTTCCCCACTGCTCACAATACCCACTTAGTAGACAAAATTAAAAGGCTTTTCCACCTCTCCACACCCCCCATCCCGTTTGGGTCCACTCCTGCCCGAAAGCATTCCCCAACTGACTTCCTAAAACGAATGGGGCCCGTGGTTTCTCTAATTGCTCTTTCCCTCTCTTTGATCTCACACTGCGATTAGCTCTGAGTCAAAGGCCCTTTTCTTCCCCCTGCTTGCTTCAAACAGGGAGGCGTGAAAAAATGTCAAGGAAGTCGGAATGCCGAGGGGGAAGATCTGGAGGCCGGAAGAGGCATCACTGCTCAAACTCTGGGTCCTGGGGATAAACTAGGGCCCAATCCAAAGGAGTTCTGGAGTCTGGACACGACTACCAAACAAATTCCCAGAGGCTCTGGAAGAAAAGAGAGCAAAACATCCACGAGGTGACGGTCTTTGGTTCCCTCTCTCTAAAATCAACAGGGCTTCGAGGGGATTTCGATTTCCTCTCCTCTTATCCTGCCTGGAACTCTGCCCCCTTGGCAGCAGCAGTGACAAGATTAGGAACAAGAGGCCAAGTGTGGGTCCTCAGCTCTGCAGCGAGACCGTCCTTGTGGAATCCCTAGGGCAGTCCTGCTTGGTCCCTGGAGGGAGGAGGCTGAGACCAGAGAAGCAGCTGGCTTCCTCAGGACGGAAGATTACCCTAAGCCAACGCGCGCCTAGCTTGCCTTTCACCGCCCCGGCACTACAGTTCTTGGAAAACTGTGGCCCTAAGCAAAGAGCTTACAGGTCCCCTTCGGCTTGCAAACGGCCTCCCCGCCATTTTTCACGCGCAGGCCCGGTTTTGTTTTTTCTCTCCCTCGGATAACACGAAAACACAGCAGAGGATATCCTGTCACAGCGTTTGCTTCCTTTAGTAAAAACAAAAGGAAATGCCCTGCCTCAGAAAGCACCTACTCCTGGAATTGCAGGGAGGCAGGGCCATGCACAGCGGGAAGGCACCAGCCAGGGGCCACCCGGGGCCTCTGCCCCAGCCCGGCAGCGAATCTGGCACAGAAACGGTGCTAAATAAAAATCTTCTCAGAGAAAGAAGAAAGAAGAGAGAGAGAGAGAGACAGACGAACAGGAGAGCTGGCAGAACAGCCCTGCACCATTCTGAATTGACTCCTCCGCTGACCAGCCACGTACCTGGGAACAAACTACTTAACCTCTCCTTGTCTGTCTCCTCAACGGTAACATGAGGATGACCGTGTAACGCCTTAAAGGCTTATTGTGAGGATCAAACGAGATAATACATTTAAAGCAGGTAACACAGTGCTTGGTACATGGGGAGCGCTCAGTTAATACCAGTTTTTATTATTGCAAGACATTACAAGCTGAAGCCAAGGCTCTGATCATTCATTTAACAGAAACTAGAGTTCATCACAGCCACAGAGCGCAGTGAGCTGGAAACAGCTGGCTTCAGCTCCCAGCTCCACCACTTCACTCCCTACGAGACCATGGCAGGTCATTTAACCCCTTTGAGCATCAGTTTCTTCAGTCTTTTGCAGCTGAAGGGAGGGAGGGATCATATCGGCATATTCCATTGGGTGGTTATGAATTAAACAATGTACGTGAAATGTTTGGCTTATTAATAATGAGTATTAGTAAGCGTCAGTTAGGGCTGTTGTCACCTCCGCATGGAATGACAGCTCAGGGTCTCTCCAAGTTACGTGTGGCTGGGAGGAGACCAAGGGTGCAGCTCTCACGGCCATTTAGCCGAGCCCCAAGCCTCCAGCTGTTGAGTCTAAGGCATTCAGGAGAGCCCCGGGGCCTCCACGCTCATCTTCCCAGGGCATCCCCAAAAGGTCCCATTTTCATAGATAACCTGTGAGTGACGGCCTCGGCAGATACGTAACAGCACGAAGAAGAACCCACTTTGATCCAAACGCTCTTCTTCTCGATGTGTTTTATTTTGTTTTCCCCCAAGGCCACCCCTGACCTAACCACAGTTTACAGTGAGGCGGACAAAGGAAAAGGAACAGTTATAATAGTCTATTGCATTCGTTCCAAATGATGACAGTCCCCTGAAGGTTCCACATGGCGCCTCCCGGGCAGGCTCTGCACTTGCCACCGCAGCCCCACTCCACACACACGCAGACGAACGCAGCAGCCCCGCGAGGCGCCCACAGGCCGGTGGAAACACAGCAGGTAGGCGGGGGAGGCCGGCCTGACCTCCCCATCTTCTTTCGAGATCTGGCCTGAACGTTTCCTCCACGAGGTCTGCCCTGGCCATCCCTATCCATCTGTATCAGACTAGGAGTAACTATTCCTGCTCCTTGGGTACCTTCTCCCCGGCCTCACCACAGCATGGGTACCCGCTTGCTTGGCCATCTGTCTCCACCTTAGACCATGTGCTCCGTGGGGAGGCATCTGTCACGGCACGCCGTGCCCACGGTGCCTGCTGGCACGGGCAGGAGCTTAGGGGAGCAGGTATCCAATGAATGCATACGCAAAGGAATAAGACAATGAGACCCCACACACAGTCTGCCAGGAGGAAGGAGGAAAAATTGAGACAGCCTCCTTAGCCTGTGCCTTCTAGATCCCGCTTCTACCCTCCACCTAGTGAGATCCCTGAAAGGGCCCTCTCCTCAGAACAACCGCTGGCACCTGGCCCGGGCCCCTGTCCTTGCCAAGCATCCCGGGCAGGAGGTACCCCAAACTATACCCACCACTTGGGAGAATTCCCACCCAATTTCAAGCCAAAATGGGTTAGTCTCTTCCTCCCATCCCTTACCATGGCTCCTACTCCCTGCCTGCTTCTTCCGCCTCGGTCCCCATCAGCACCCAGGCAGAGGAGAAACCAGACAAAGCCTTCCATGCACACGTGACTCCACTGTCACCTCCCTATTTTAGGTAATAAGAGCCAACACTTATTGATTAGCATGTGCCAGGCGCTGGTCTAAGTGCTTTACCTATATTAATACATTTAATCCTCAAACCAACCCTATGAGGTTAAATACTATGATTGTGCCCATATTATAGATGAAAACATGGAGGCACAGAGAGCTTAAGTGACTTACTTAGGGTCACACGGCCAGAAAATGGTAGAACCAGGATTTGAACACAGGCAGCCTAACCCATGACTACCCCATAGAATGGATACTACTATGATTCCTGTTTCACAGATGAGAAAACGGATCCTTGAGGCAGGGCATCAGTGGGGGTGTTAGAGCAGCTCTAACAGGAGAGACAGAAAGCAAATCAGGGGCCGGCAGAGTGAGTCCCACGCCCTCACGTTACAGAAGGGACAACTGACACCCCACAACGGGAAAGGGCTAGGATAAGACCACTCTACGAATTATTAATAGCAGCCAAGCTGAGGCGGGGGCCCAGGTCTCCTTTCATACTGAATTTCCGCCTCAGCCCTGTTTCCACTTGTCCTCTGAGCTGTACATCCTCACTCTGGCCCTCTTCCCCTCCCCTACAAAGTAGTTTTAAAAAGCAACAATAAAGCCATTTTTCTCCAGGGACTCTCTCCTCTGTGCTAGCTGCTGCTAACTGCCCTAAGATAAAATGCTTTTATAAACTAGAGAGAGACCACCACCGGGTTAGACCAGAGTTACAAAGATTACCTTTTTACCTTATTACCTATTTTACCCTTATTACTTTTTACTTATTCACTTAACTTATTATTTATTATTATTTATTACTTATAATGTTATTATTATTATGACCTATTATTAACTTATTACCTAGCCAAGCAATAAGGGCTCTTCTAATTATCCAAGTTTGTAAACACTTTGTACTCTACAAGAAAAAAAGTAAATACATGAGGAAAAGAGAAGAAAGCTGGGTCCAGTCATACAATTCTACAACCTCCCCATACTCAATTTATACTATGTGATTTTTGCACTTACTCTTACTGCCCAAAAGTCACTCGGCTGTTTGAATTCTGCTGCTAGACCTGGTGTGTAACCACAGCGTCGCCCATTCTGGATGGGAAACCAGCCACAAAACGGAATGGCTGTCCATTTTACCCTACATAAAATACAAGTGAACTAAAAAAGGGAGGGCAGGAAGATTCGACCAAATCGCTGTAGAAATCATATAACCAAAGAGATAGTCTCAGAGGCCAGAAACAAAGGCTGGCTCTACCGTAGGAGGAGACTCTGCATTTCCAAATGCAGTGTGCACCAGGCTCCTCTTGCCGACCCTCCTCCCCTGTGAGTACCACCAGCTACTCACACCACGCCAGCTCCCACGCACCTGCAGGCCTTGTCTCCTAAAAGAGCCCCTCCCTGATCCCCTCCCTGATCCCCTCCCTGCTTCCAAACTGAGTTCCCTTAATACTCTCTCTCATTGTTCCATCCACGTTCCTTTCCTTCAAAGGATGTATCACAACATGTGCACAGACATTACTTGTGGGCTTCTTTGGTGAATGTCTGTCTTCACCTCTAGACTGCAAGCTCCACGAGGGCAGGCAGCAGAATTACCACTGCTCACTCTTACACCCACAGAGCCCAGCAGGGTGCCTGGCGTGTAACAGGAACTCACACACTTGGGCTGAATTGAAAGAATAACAATTATCAACTCGGCCTCCCAAAGACCTCGATCCTGGAAAAAGGGGTGGTGTGCTGGATGAGATAAGGGAAATAGGTACTTTGATCACTCGAGAGGTATCAGTCACACGTAAATATTTAACAAGGTGGTATTATGCTTTAAAAAGAAGAGAAAAGGTGGGGAAGAAAGACTTTCATAGCACATGTAATTTCCGTCACTCTAAATAGCAAGATTCTGAAGGAAAAGAAGTAGTGTGCCCGTGTCTGTGGTTAAGCCAGTGATTTGCGGGGTTTAAGAGGGGCCACACCCTCAACCGTCTCCCCTGCGGGGGCACAATGCTCATGCCTGATGTCCCGCAAAGACACCTCCTCTGGGGGAGGCACCGTCTTCACCGGCTCTTCTTTTCCAGGCTCCAGATGGCCGAGGACAGCAAAAGGAGGGAAAGGCAGATGACACGTTTCACAACCGCACACTCCTGCTGGGACTCGACCCTGGCACCTGGCACCTCCGTGTGCTCAGAGCATTTGGATGACTAGTGTTGAAATAGGAAACAGTTTAAGAGCCTCACTGTCTAATGCTCAGGGATGAGAACCCCCGAGATGAGATGATGACCTGGGAAGAATAAGGGTCACCCAAGCTTCTAGTTCTTCCTTCACAAGGTTTTGAACCAACATGAGCTAAAGACTTCCTGCTCCTGGAGCCCGGGCACATTCAGAGATATCATGGCCTAGTGGTTAAGAGCATGCGAACCGGCCGGGCGCGGTGGCTCACGCCTGTAATCCTAGCACTCTGGGAGGCCGAGCCGGGAGGATCGCTCAAGGTCAGGAGATCGAAACCAGCCTGAGCAAAAGCGAGACCCCGTCTCTACCAAAAAGTAGAAAGAAATTAATTGGCCAACTAAAAATATATAGAAAAAATTAGCCGGGCATGGTGGCACATGCCTGTAGTCCCAGCTACTCAGGAGGCTGAGGCAGAAGGATCACTTTGAGCCCAGGAGTTTGAGGTTGCTGTGAGCTTGGCTGACACCACGGCACTCTAGCCTGGGCAACAGAGTGAGATTCTGTCTCAAAAAAAAA
>CAUYRT010076967.1:0-59835 GCA_963574885.1 Lepilemur ruficaudatus
ATTAATTTCTTTCTATTATTAGTAGAGACGGGGTCTCGCTCTTGCTCAGGCTGGTTTCGAACTCCTGACCTTGAGCAATCCGCCCGCCTCGGCCTCCCAGAGTGCTAGGATTACAGGCGTGAGCCACTGCGCCCGGCCAAAGCTGTCACTTAATCTTTTGTAATCTTTACTTTCCTGAATTCTATCCTGTGGATGATAATACTTTATTTTAGGCTTTGTTGGGAAAACTGAGCCTTGGAGAGATGTAATGAATACTGATTAAACTGGTCAAATAATGAGGGGGAGATTTAGTGAATACAGATTAAATTGGCCAAATAATGATGAAATGTTTTTAGGCCAACATTCTTGAATGGTGTAAATTGGAAAGATCCTTCTTTCAGGATTAATTTTTCACAGGGTATTCTGTGTGTGGTAAAATATCAAGTTGAGGTGTTTAAATGGCAGCTCAATTAAATAAAATAATGAATGAAAAGAACCTAGAATAGTGCTTGGCACATGGTCAGCATTCATCAGATTGTAACTTTTATTACATAATTATTCACAGTAGTGGAATAGCTTGCTCTTGGTCTCATGAAAATTGTGAGTTAAGTTAATTACCTCTTAAAGACTTTTTTCCTCCAAAAATATGCATTGCAGAAATTGGTCTTATTTGATCTTCAAGTCAACTAAATACACACACACACACACACACACACACACACACACACACACACACAGATCATATCAAAGAAGAATGGGAGAAAATGGGAGAAAAAGAGCTATGAATATTTGTGTTAGTTTGAATGGTTGTCCAGCAATAGTCACTCTTCTTTCCACCATTGTGGATGGAATATACTTCTTAGGCCCTTTGATATTGAGCATGGCTGTGTGGCATATTTTGGCCAGTTGAATGTCAGAGGATGGAGCAGACTCAGAGGCCTAAGTGTGTGTGCACAAATTGGCTTGGCTCTTGACTCTATTGATTGCCATGAGGAGGGTGTGCCCATGAACATAAGAGATATGTGGGATGGGTCTGAATCATACCTGTGGCCCAAAGCCAAGCCCAGCTCACCCACAGCACAAAGTAGAGTTGCCCAGCTGCCCTGTGGGCCCACAAGCATGAGAAAACATGTTTATTAGTGGTAGCCACTTACTTCTCAGCTGTCTCATTATACAACATTGTTGAAGAAATAGTTGACTAAGGCACTGCACATGCATCTTTCTTGTCTAGAGCTCAGGACTCTGCATCCCAGTATGCTCAATCAACCCCGTATCACACCATGCCTGGTGCTTGAACTTCGTAGATAAACTTTTATAGGGTTTCCTACTATACAAAAGTGAATCTGAGTGAATTGGGCTCTTCATTTCATAGATAGAAGACACCATGAAGTCAGTCAGTCCAATCTCATTATTTCATAGATGGAGAAGGCAGGAAGAAAAGCTTCTTGCTAAAGTCTTGCATCTCTCAGAGCATCAGAGAGAGAATCCAGGCATCCTGTGCATCTTTTTCTTTTGCCAAACGACTTTTAAACCCATGAACTGGCTATTTCCAGACACTGTAAATCTGCTTTTAGCATCAGAGGAAGTTGATAAGCAGACAAGGAGGGAAGCAGAAGGCATGGGGAGCGGTGCTGAGGAAAGCTGAACGTGGTCAGGCATCTGCCGTGGCTGGAAACAACGACTCTTCTGAAGTGCACAATCACTGGACTTGTTCAAAGAGTTTCTCTGGGAAGAAAGAGATGAAATTAAGCCATGGAAATTTTTGGCCAAGTCATGAAAGCACATTTTCCAAAAGAACTGTTCATTTGATGGTGGAATGAGTCACAGCCCATGGGCAGGTCTGAAAGTCCCATCAGCCGAATTACTCAAAACTTAACCGGACAATAAAAAAATGTATGGTTAAGGCAGACATCCCTGCAGGGCTAGGCCAGAGACGCTGTGTCCCTGTTTGAACTTTTCCTTCCTATTTTCAGGCCAAATCGACACAGAAAATTACCTGATACCTCAGATCATGAGAAAAGCGAGGCCAGATTATTTCAGGATGGGAGACTTTCCCTTGTCTCACTTGTCTTCAGGGTCGAACTTGCTGAATGGTGACCAGATTTTCAATACAGCCATTATGACAGGTCTGGCACTAACTCGTTGATAGTTGGAAAATAAAGTTTCTCACTGAATTTAACCCTTGAATTTCCCAATTTATAGAAAAATATGGTACTGTTTAATAACAGCGACACCCCTAGTGGAGGTTACCAACTAGAAGTGGCCAGGAGTAATAATACTCCACAGGAGTATTATTCAGAAAATAGAAACCTGGTTTTATAAGCATTTATCTTTACATATACAGTAGCTCTTTCATGGTCTCCCCCCTTATTATTTTGTCCCAAGAAAAAAAATGAGAAGTGGTCCTCACATCTTGATAACCTGTCAGATGCCTGGTGAACAGCTGAGTGTGGAGCTCAGCTGTAACTCCTCAGGGAAGTGCTTTGGCATCCTGGGTTTAGGGCAGGTAGAATGCTGGCAGCAATGGGTTTCTCTCTTTCAGGACATTCATTTCAGCCTGTAATTGTGAATTCATTGATATGATTATTTCATTAACATCTGTCTTCCTCATTAGTCCATAAGCTTTCCACTGAGTAGGAGGCTTAATATGCATCTTTAATTCCAAGTGAAGATGAATATGGTTGGTTTTTATTTATCATTTCTTTTTTCTCTTCGGGCATCTGTTCATACCACATCTTGTGCATCTTCTGAAATGGACTCTTCATTGGCATGTAATTGTTCTCAGGCTAAGTTCAAACTTCTCCACGTGGCCCTGAAGACTTCCTGTGCCTTGGGCTCCTGCTACCATCTAGATTCTTCCCATCTCCCTGCTTCCTGTAGAGATGGAACTCAGTTTTCCAGCTGCCACTGAACTTCTTCAATTTCTCTATTGGAAGGCAAGGACTGCAGTCTGTCTTTTGCTGTCTCTGTCTTGCCCATGTTTCTCATTGAGTTTATATTAGTTTCCTGCGGCTGCTGTAACAAATTACCACAAACTTGCTATCTCAAAACAATATAAATTTATTCTCTTACAGTTCTGGAAGCGAGAAGTCTGAAATCAAGCCTTCCACAAGGCCTCATTCCCACTGGAGGTTCTAGTGAGTAATCCGTTACCTGCCTCTTTCTGCCTGTGGTGCTGTTGGCATTCCTTCACTATGGCTGCATCTCTCTGCTGTGTTTGTATATTGCCTTCCCCTCTGCGTATGTCTTTTCCTTCGCAAATCGGTTTTACAAGTATAATTGTCATTAGGTAAGGGCCTACCTGAATAATATAGGATAATCTTCTCATCTCAAGATCTTTAATTACATCTGCAAAGGCCTTTTTTCTACATAAGGTAATATTTATAGGTTCTGGGGATTAGGATGTGGACATACTTTTTCTTGGGAGGGGGCACCATTCAACTCACCATAGGCCTTGATATTTTTTTCTTAGGAATGTGAGTGACTTTTATTTTATTCTCTGTAATGGTTAATTACCCTTTGCCATATTTGATAAGGAATATTTTTGGCAATTGGTGGCTTGTCTTTTGATTCCCTTATGTTGTATTGATGTGTAGTCCCACAGAATGCATGCCTGACTGGCTTACTTTTTGAGGTATGCTACGACGCCCAACATTCTTATTCCTTAGGATCCCTAATCCTTATGCTTGTCTCCAAGAAGAATCCTAATCCTTATGCTTGTCTCCAGAGAGATCAAAGGGGATCCTATTCCTAATGTTTAGCAACATGTTTCATATTTTCCTTTTTCATTTTTCTAGTTTTCTTATACCTTACCCTCCTCAAAATGTCTGATTCTCCAAAAAATTCCCCTCCCCTATCAAAGAATCCACCTTTCCATTTTAGAAATGATAGGGAACTTTGAATATGGGCTGGGATTTACTTGATATGCAGACTTACTGATTTAGTTAGGAACGATAACATGGAGATAGCATTATATCCTTACTAGTAAAGAGGCACACTCAAGTATCTGTGGATAAAATGACTTGATATCTGGGATTTGCCTTGAAATATGCCAGCCAAAAAAGAGGGGTGGTGGTAGTTACATAAAATGGGGTTCATAAAATGTAGATAGTTGTAGTTAATTAATGAATACACGGAGATCCATTCTACTCTTCTCTCTACTCTTGAGTATGTTTGAAGATATCTCCCTCCTCCTGCCAACCAGCCCCCAGCTTTTACTCTGAAGGTTGTTCTAATGTCTCCCTAATTCCTCCTTACCCTCTGGTCATATTTTTCTCTGTTCACTCTCCCATTTTGTGACCCAAAGCCTTGGGGCAAGCCAACCTTCACCCATTCCTTCTCAGGAGAGGGTAGAAAGGAGAGGACAAAACCAAAATGCAATTTCCCACTGTCTCTTTGTCAGGAAAAGGGAAGTCCATGAACTTTCCGATATTAATAATTTTGTATTTGACCACCCAAATTTTAAGCTTCACCTAATCACATCTATAGATCTTGTCTTTTGGGTGTTCATTGATTACTTCAAAGCTTAGCAAATTGTTTCCTCTGCAGTTCTGATATTCCAATAATTTTTTGTATTTAGTTCGATATTCTATTGCACTCATTCATAGTTTTCTTTGCCATTTTGAAGACGTTTATTCATTCAACACAAATTATTTGAGGGCCTGCTATACTTTGGGTGCTGTAATGAGAACTAGGGATACAGAAGTAAAGCTGCAGGCCTGGCCAGTGAGGATGGTTTGTGGAAGGGGAGATGGGCAAGAAATACACACATACAATTTAACATAGTGTCAAAGTGTAAGTAAAACCTCAAAACTGCATGGAGGAGGAAAACATTTATACCTTTGAATTTACTATAGCTGATATTTTAGGCCTTCTGATGAATTTTCTGTATAATTTATGTCTAATGCTCATAGCAACCTTTCAAGTCAAATGTTATTGCCATTTTGCAGAAGAGGAAACAAACCTGTGGCTCAGGAAAGTTAAGACCTTGTTCAAGATCACATAGCTAGTAAGTGGTAGATATGGTATGACTTTCACATTTTTCTTTTTTAAGTATTTGAGTTTTCAAACTGTTTAGTTGTGGATATTTACTAACTTTTGTGAGGTCATTCTATTTTTTACTCTTCTCAATAGCAGGCTTGCTGTTGGTAAATGTTATATAATTTTTATCTTTATTTCATATTCAATATTTAAATATTCATATTCTTTGACGAATATTTAAAATTCAATTTAAATTTTTATTTTGCAGCATACCAGATTCAAAGAACTAGGCCTTTAAGACCAGGAAGAAAGTCTCTCTGGGATGAAAGAGGGGCCTTCCAAGGAGGTCATACGTCACAGAAAATTCCACATAGACTATATATTCATCAATTTATGAACCCACAAAAAATTATTAATAGAAGGAAATACAGGTAATTCTCTGACCTCTAGATGCATAATACTTTTCTGAGCAAAAAAACTTAAAAAACCAACAGAAAAACCCACTGCAGAAGGAATTGCAAACATGAAAGAAATACCAATTTACCAACATGTTTAAAATTTCTGCATGTCAAAATCATATGCTGAAATTAAATTGCCAATAAAAGTGGGAAAAAATTTACAACAAATATTGTAAGGTTTTGATATCCTTCATAAAGAGTTAATATTGCTCTCTGATATGCACCCTTAACAGGGAATAAACAAAAGATTAATTAGACGGTACCCCTCCTCCAATAAATTCAACAGGATAAAAAACAGCAGAGGGAAGAAAAAACAAGTTCTTCAAAGTTGATGGTAAAATTTTTGTCAGGGAAGAATGCTGTCTTGTGTTTAGAAAAAAATGCTAATAAATCATTTAGTTCTGACAAGTTAGATTTTATTTTTTTCTTTATATTTTTGCATATTTGACATAATCTTCACAACACAATGTAATGTTTTGTAAACCAAAAGAAATTAAATAGTGTTTTTTTTTTTTTAGAAAAGGTTCCCCCACCATACGATGCTGCCCATCTACCTGTGTCTGTGCTTGCTGCCTCCATCATGACTGCTTTCTCTACCTGAGCTTCCTCACCAAATCCTTCCAGGAGTGAAGGAGGATTGGTTTCTGTGATAAACTCCCTTTATTGTTTCTGAAGATGCTTTGAATTGACTGGGTTCAGCTGGACAGTTCTTCTGTTTCACATGGTATTGTCCAAGGTCAAAGACATCTGGAGGCTCTCTGGGAGCTGCTTTCTCCTGAGGGTTCACTCTGTCACTGGCAGGTGGGCTGGCTGTGAGCTGTGAGCTCAACTGAACTTCCTGGTGGGGACTACAAGGGCTCTGGTCTCCTCCCTGTGGGTCTTTCTGTGAAACTACATAGGCTTCCTCACATCATGGTAGTAGGATAACAAGAAGGAGTCCTCCAAATACATAAGCAAAGAAGTTGTAAGTCTCTTAATGCTATTCTTGTAGGTTAATGTATTAGTCAGGGTTCTCCAGAGAAACAGAACCAATGGGATATGTGTGTGTTTGTGAGTGTCTCTCCATGTGTGTGCGCACGCGTGTGTGTGTGTATATATATATATATATAGAGAGAGAGAGAGAGAGAGAGAGAGAAAGAGACAGATATTTATTATAAGGAATTTGCAAATATATATATATGTTATATATTAAATAATTTGCTTATGCTAAGTCCCAGGATCTGTAGTCCAGAGGCTGGAGAACCAGGAGAGCCACTAGCATAGTTCCAGTCCAAAGGACGGCAGGCTGGAGAACCCAGGAAGGGCTGATGGTTCAGTTAGAGTCCAAAGGCAAAATCAAATGAATGTCACACAGGTCAAGGCAGTCAGGTAGGAGGAGTTCTCTCTGACTCTGTGGAGGGTCAGCCTTTTTGAACTATTGCGGCCTTCAATAGATTGGATGAGGCCCACTCACGTCAGAGAGGGCCATCTGCTCTATTCAGCCTACTGATTCAAATATTAATCTTATCCAAAAGCACCCTCATGACAGACCCAGAATCATCTTTGACCAAATGTTCGGGCACCTTGTGGCCCATTAAAGTTGACACATAAAGTTAACCATCATAGCCACATCTACTGTGTTCTATTAGTCATACCCATGAGAGGCCAAGATTCAAAGGAAGTGTAAAGAGACTCAGAGTCTGTGTGCTTTGTCACAGAGAGGCGATGACACCATCATGAAATGTGGATGACTGGATCCTGCCTCATATCCACTAATTTAGAATCAAGAAGGCGGGGCCCAGGAATCTGCAGTTTTACAAAGCTTCCCTGAAGATTATAATTTCAATCACAGTTAAAGGATGCATGCCCTGGGCAATGGGAGACAGTCTGCCTACTGGTTTGAATTCTTCTCCAATTCCAATTTTTCTTTAGGATTTAGACCTTTGTGTCCAGCTGTACTGTCCATATCCTTTACCTTTATTTCTCTTTTTCTAATCCCACCTCTTGTCATCTTGACAAGAATCCACTTCATTACACAAAAGTGTTGCCCTTTATTTTTTTTATTTCTGGTTTAGCTATTTTTTATTTAACCCTGAAAGGTTTTAAACAAACTGTTACATTTTAGAGGGATTTACAGAAAAATTGCAAAGATAGTACAGAGAGTTCCGATATGTATATCACCCATTTTTCTCTACCTCTAATATGTAAGTGTGATATATCTGTCAAGTTCACTAAATCACAGATTTTATTTGGAGCTAGCTAGTTTTTTCATAGTGTCTTTTTTCATATTGCAGGATTAAATTAAAAAATAAGTCAATTTAGTCATCATGTCTTCTTAATCTCCTCTGCTCCATGACAGTCTTTCACTTTCCTTACTTTTTATGATCTTAGTTTTGAAGATTACTGGTCACGTGTTTCATAGAATGTCCCTCCATTGAGGTTTGTCTAATTTCTCCCCCATGATTAGATTAGGATTTTGTGTTTGGAGGAAGAATTCTACAAAGGAAGGGTGCCCTTCTAATCATATCATATCAGGGAGTACATGGGGTTAAAATGACTTATCACTGATGACAATAACCCTCATCACTTGGTTAAGGAGATGTCTGCTGGGTTTCTCCAGTATAAAGTTATGACTTATCCTGCTTCTCTGTTCTTATCTGTTCTCTGAAAGTGAGTCACTAGGTCCAGCCAATATGCAAGGGAGGGGGATTAAACTCCTCTTTGAGGAGAGGAGAATATCTGCATATATTACTGAGAATTCTTCTGCAAGGAAGATAACAAATAACACATATGTTATCTTTTAGATCCAGGAATTTTCAAAGTAAGGACATTGGATAAAATGGATAATTACAACATTGTTGTTCAGGACAAAATGAGGTCCACTTCCTCCAACCTGTACAGTAATTATCCACTTTCTTTCCTTCCCATAGGCCTGCAGCATGGACACTATCTTTAGGATCTATCAAAATATCATACACTGGCTTGATAAAGATTATTTCCTGAATTCTGAGAGTCCCCAAGTGAGCTGTCTAAACTAGAGATTTTACCAAGTGAAAAAGACCATGCCACAAAAAGTACAATTGCCAGTGTTTCCATGGAAACTGGAATACAAAGGGGCTGTTTGCCTGGAGAGGTCTGTTTATTTTATTTTATTTTTTTAAAAACGATCAAGAATAACCCTTTGAGATGTGACATTCTGTTTTCACAAGCACACTCAAGGTGTCAGACAGAGCCCAATTTTATATTCCTTGAAAATAGAGTGTGCTATAGTGTTTGCTGGACTTTTCAACATGTCACTTTCAACCAATTTTATGTACAAATGGGTTACAGTCCCATGAAAAATATTCAGAAAAAAGAAGAAACTGTTTCAAAAGGGAGTATTAAGTATTATTACATTGAAAGCCATTCAGAGTGGAAAACCTTCTCACCCAGGCTCCAGTCTTTCTGAGGACCAAGCAACTGGAATATTTGTATAAAATGGGAGAGCTCCATCTTTACTGACTAGCGCTCTGAGGGAGCTGCTTATTAAATGGCCATTCATCTCCCCTCCTTTAAAACCATGCTTGCTTTGGTGATGTGATCTTGGAGTTACTTTCAAAGACACACTTGGTCCCCTTCCCTCTGTGGTGTGTATTTCAGTTCTTTCTCCAGTATGGTTCCAGGATGTACATGCTTACCCGGAGACCAGACCTTTAGGCCTGGGGAGAATTTATTACACAGATTTATTGAGAAATGTTGGATTACAGGGTATTCCAGGAGTCATTTCCATCTTGGAAATAATATATTCATTTAGAGTACCCAGGGCTTGCTTCTTAGATCTGTCATTTTAAAATATGCCTCCTCTCGCACCGATGCAGCTTTGATGCAACCACGTCTGAGCAGCAGCCTTTCAAGGTTGTATCAAGACAAGACGTGGGGATAATTTAAGGTGACAGGGCCAACTTTAAAACAGAGATCCAGTGTTCCTTATTTTGAGGACTGGGACTCAAACTGAGGTACTTTGTGGCCTACAGAGCTTCTTACAGTTTCTCGAGTTTTACTCTCTACTCCCAAGAAAGCAAGGCTTTCCACCAACAGCATGGGTGGAATCTTTGCCCTTAGCAGATTTCAGAGACTTCAGATCTAGGGTTACCATGTGAATTAAGTGAGGTTGTTGTTGACTCCTCTGTTTTTTCCCCTTGATTGACTCTTTGCATTGTAAATATTGTGTATATGTATATTCTGTGCACAAGTAATTTGTATTTCAAAATGAAATGCCCCCAACATTTGTCCTGCTGACTTATTGAAATGAGACTTATGAATGAAGCCACCAAGGCCAACTCTCAGAGAAGTTATGACCCAGGTGGTGTAGTCATTCTTCCCTTCCTGTACACGTTTCCCTTTCTCTACTGTCCTGGCACACCTGCTGCAGTGCTTTGAATGGCGTGTTCCTCCACCCCCAAATCCGTGTTCATATCCTGACCTCCAGTACCTTTGACTATGACCTTATTTGGAGAAGTCTTTGCAGATGCAATTAAATTAAGAGTCTCAAGATGAGATCATTCTGGATTAACTGAGTAGACTCTAAATCTAGTGATACATGTTCTTACAAGAGACGGAAGAGAAGAAGACATAGATGCAGAGGAGGTGGCCAAGTGAAGACCCCTGGGGAGACGGAGGCATAGATTAGAGTTATGCTTCCACTAGCCAAGGGACACCTGATGCCATCAGAAGCAGGAATAGACAAAGAAGGATTCTCCCTCAGGATCTCCTGAGGGAACCAATCCTGCCCACATCTCCATTTCAGATTTCTGGCTTTCAGAACTATGAGGATTGGAGTTTGTGTTGTTTTCAACCACCGAATTATGGTAATTTGTTCTGGCCACCACCTGTGTTCTCTGCATCATTCTTATCACCATGGCTCCTTAAGAAACCTGTTTTAGTCATTCACTTTGCATTCACCATGGTCTAGGCAGGGAGAACATAATCACCAATAAAGCAAGTCGGTGACTTTGAGGAGTTGATTCTCTGGGAATGGTAGGACAGGGAGATGGGCCTTTTCTAGCCTTAATAAGCAACACAAGATACTTGTGGATCCCGAGGTTAACCTGTGCCTTCACACCTCTGTGATATTCCAATGGCAGGACTTCCCAGCCTCGGCACTGTTGATAGTTGGGAGGGATACATCTTTGTTGTTGGGGCTGTTCTGTGTATTGTGGGACATTTAGCAGCGTCTTTGGCTGCTACCCACTAGATACCAGTAGCAAGTCTGAACCCTCTGTTGTGACCATAAAAATGTATTCCGACATTGCCAAATATATATTCCCCCGGGGAGCAAGATTGCCCTTGGTTGAGAACCCCTGGTATGTGGCATTTGTCTGCCTGGAACACCCTCTCACCCTTGACCACTTGGCAGGTCCTTGAAGCCTCTCTTGATTCTGAAATCTGGGTGCTCCTTTGTCATTCCCATGGCACTGTGCACACACCTGGGTTAAAGCAATGATTTTAATTACCTGCATCTTTCTGTCTGCACTTCTGCCTGCCTGTAGAACTTGAAGTTTTGTAAGAAGAGGAGTGTCTTTGCATCTTTGTTTTCCCCTACACCTAATGTTTTTTGTGAAAGACCTACTGGGTCACTCTTTAGGGCCCCCAAAGGAGAGAGATGGACGAGGCCTAGCAACTGAGCACTTTATTACTAGGAAGGACTTTGTGTCCCCCTCCCTGCACCTCAGTGTAGCCTCCTGGGGAGCTGGACCAGGCCTTGTGTGGACCACAAAGCCTTCTTTTGTGCCTCTGGCCTCAGGCCAGCAATTTGAGCAGCATGGGCAGTGTGTAAGATCCCTTTCCCTAAGCCAGCACTCCCCAACTTGCTCTGCGGCTCAGCAGTCCCCTGAGATGGTCCTGGAAGAAAGGATCTGCATGATCGTAGACATATAGGAAACCTCACCTCCCAGATCTCCTGCTCAGAAATTCACAATGCATTTTAGTATAAAGATTGAGAAGAGAAATTTATTTCACATAATTTTGATCAATTTTCTAAGTTTATTGGACCATGGAATCTAAAACACATAAGAAATCTGTAATGCCATAATATTAAGGTTATTAAGGATGAAATGTCCTGATTTCCTTAAGTACTAAGACAGTTGGTATCTATGACATTTCACTTTGACACTTCTTGTTTTATTTTCATTGTGAAGCTACATCCTCAGTCTTTCAAATGCATGGTTTGGCTTGTGATTATCTGCCAAAAAAACTTTTTAGAGAAATTTTTGTGAAACCATGGATAAGTCAAATGTTCATGTTATTTTCCAATATGAGTTCCATCGTGGAACAAATGCAGCAAAGACAGCTCGAAATATCAACAAAGTGTTTGGTAAGGATGTGGCTCATGAACGTACAGTAAGTCAATGGTTTGAGAAGTTCCATTCTGGTGAGTTTAATCTTGACCATGAGCCACGTGGGTGACCTGAGACCAAGGTGGATACTGATGAGCTGAAAGCTATAGTGGAAGTGAATCCATCTCAACCTATGTGTGAATAAACAGCAAGGTTTGATGTTACTATTCCAACAAAATCGGACTGTTTGAAACAAGTTGACAAGGTAAAGAAGCTGGATAGATGGGTACCACATGAATTAAATGAGCATCAGAAGCAAAATTATATTGAAGCTTGCTTTTCTTTGCTGTCACAACATAAAGGCGAACCATTTCCATATCATATTGTGACATGTGATGAAAAATGGATTCTTTTTGACAATTGCAAGCATTCAGCACAATGGTTGGATAAAGCTGAAGTGCTGAAATACAGTTCAAAACCAAGTTTTCATCACAAAAAGCTAATGGTGTCTCTTTGGTGGTCCAGCGCTGGTATTATTCACTACAGCTTCGTGAAACCTGGTCAATTGATTACAGTGGATGTCTACTGCAACCAGTTGGATGCAACGATGAGGATGCTTGTGGTTAAACAGCTGAGATTGATCAACAGAGACAAGCCAATCCTCTTGCAAGAGAATGCTCGATCACAGGTTACACTAAGAACGTTGCTCGAACCACAGAAGCTGGACATGGAAATTCTCTGTCATCCACAGTATTCACCAGACCTTACGCCAACTTACCACTGCTCCTTCCAAGCTTTGGACCACTTCTTGCAAGAAAAAATATTCAATTCTCAACAAGCTATGGAAAACGCCACTTGCAATTTCATTGCCACTCGCTCTCCAGGCTTCTTTGCTGCTGGCATAAACAAGCTACTGTTAAGATGGCAACACTATGTCGATGGTTTAGGTGCATACTTTGATTAATTTTACTGCTTCTTGTTTGAGATATAATGAACTATATTTTTGATTTGAAATTGGACATTTCATATTTAATGACCTAATAAATCTTAGGAAATGTTAACTTCAATCCATACCTTGATCTTATCATCTAAGGCAGTAACTGTACATTGACCCACATTGTTTTTTGTTTGCTTTTAGATTTAAACTAACATTTAGAAATCAAAAGATTTCACATACAAATGGGTTCTTGGGCTTCTTTAATCCTTTTTTATTTGGTTTGAATTGGCTGGAACTGAATGGTGTCTTCTAAGTTAGGGAAAAGTGCCCTCCAGTGCATCCAAATTCCTGCCATTCCTTTTTGTCTCCCTGACAGATGCCTTTTGTTAATATTAAATGTTATACTCTCATTTTTGGTGTAAGCAGAAAAATATCACTCTTTTAGCAATGAGAATAAAGAGAGAGAGGCCTGGAGGCTGTGTTTTAAGAAAAAGCAGGAGCAGGCATCCTGATTTTCTTACACCTGGGCAGCATCACCTTCTACATGGGATTAGCTTGGCTTTTATGGAGAGAAAGGGCAAAAGGAAAAGGAACCCCAGACAAAGCTCATCAAGGGAAATAAAAGACCCCTTCTCCCCAAGACTTGAAACTGTCCATCTCAGCCCTCGAGATTTCCACCAGAAGTGGGCCACTCTTGCACTCCTTTAGTGGCAGGACCCTTTTTAAAGCTTCCCCTAAACAGGAAGTCCCTATTTCCCAAAGTAAGGAATCCTTGGGGTCAATATAATTAGATAGCTGGATGTGGGGAGGAGGCCTTCCTTCCTGCTGGACAAAATGGTACAGACACAGGTCAAGAGATTGGAACGTGTAGGTGTGTGCCACATGATTGTGACAAGAAGCTGTGATAGATTTGTAAAGTTGTTTGACTGTAGTAATCATTTTCACTACATATATGTGTATCAAAACATCATGTTGTATACCTTAAATATATACAAGAATAAAATAAAACAGTTGTCACAGCAGTTCAGGGGGGATGAGATGAGGACTTGGCAAGAGACACAGAGAAGAGAAATGAGAGACGCATTTCAGGAACATTTCACCGAATTGGAAAGATGTTAGCAGATTCTGGGTTACCCCTTCCTGACACCTAAAACTTGGAATCATTCACATTGAGATGCAATGACAGATATCTACAAGGACTTAAGCTTAAGAAAAGGTCTCTAATACGGGAGTGGCAGGCAGCAGAGGGTGGCTGGTGTGCAAGTGGGTGGCAAGGGTACCCTCAGTGTAGGCTCATCTTTTGCGTTCCTCTGAGACAGCCTGGCTGAGGGACTGTGGTGACACAAACGCAGTGTTTTCAGGTTTGCCAGGCATTTGGACTTGGGTGGTGAGGACAACAGTAATGCATTCTTCCTAATTTAGCTTGCCTCTGGGAAACTGTTCACTTTCCCCTGAAAGAGTTAAAATGGCTCCTCATTGCGACCAGTGCAATTAAAACATCATTCAGACACTTGGCTCCAGGTTTTAAAGGGCCTCCAATAAGACCTCGTGGGCCCTTTGGGGAATGAGATAACATTGTTATTGGTGCAAAAGAAGGGTGAGAGAGCACAGGGTCATGGTCTAACCCAGGGAAGATAAATCTCCCTGTGGTGAGCAGAGGCCTGGCCATCTCCCTGTGATGTGGGCTTTATATACAGGGTCTGACTTGAGATTCATTAAACTGTTCCCATTTTAGCCACCAGTGCCCATGAAGGCAGATCTGTGCAATCTCATATTCCAGGAAGTAAATGTAACATTGCAGACCAATGGAATTGACTGGCCTGACAGGAACACACAAACAACCAGGACGTAGGCTGCACCCCACATCCCCCTAGCGTGTTTATTTAGGAGTGGAGGTCCATTAAGTGCTCTGTGATGGCCTTCTGATAACACCCCCACCTTTGGAGGGCCAGCCAGAACTGGCTGTCTGCCCTCAAACGTGACAGCTGACATTTTTGGATACACTTAAAGATGGGCTTGTCCACCGCAGCGCGGAGGACAGAAACCACACATTTTAAAGTTATAGCCCCTCTAGCTCATGCTAAAGAGCAAGTGGTGTTTGCGGGGCTTTCAGTTTATGTGGCAGGTCTCTTTTTATTGTGAGAATATTGTAAGACCTGGCACTAGAGCTTGGGGGCTGGAGCAACCCACATTTCAGCAAATATTTATTGGATGTGTAAGGAAAATAATACGATGAAATGCACGAGCTTTACTTTATCAACAGTGTGAACTTTGAAGGATACGGAGGTGAGGTGGAGACCTTAAGTTCTTTATCATCTTGAACTTTGTAGCCAAGTCTCTGAATTTCGGAGAGTGAATTGTGGTTTCCAAGGCCATGGCCTCCTTCCTCTGAGGTCATGTTTCTGTCAGCTCCCTCCAAGATGCCAAATATTTTCTCCACTCAAACCCCACCTTGGTGCCTTGTTCATTGTCCCATGCCCCACCCTACTATCTTTGCTTTTCTTTTCATTCATTCATTCATTCATTCATTTACCTGATGTTAACTGAGTGCCTGGCACTGACTGCCCTGGTACAGGAGATACGCAGTAAACAACCCAGGAAATTCCTGCTCTTGTGGAGCTGACCATCTGGGGTAGGGCAGGAAGAAAGACACACAACATGTAAGTAAATAGTCAGTGAAGATGCTGATTTTTGAGAGTGACAAATGCTTTGAAGAAAATGAACCAGGGGGATACGAGAAACAGCAGTGGCCGATAGGAAACCTGATTTAAGCTGGGTGGTTAGGGCAGGTCTCACTGAGCAGAGATGGGAAGGATAAGAGGAGGCCACGTGGCCTGCAGGCAGATGCTCCAATTGGCCAGGCAGTGAGAGTAGAGGGCGGGAAAGGGTTGAGATTGGTTGAGAAACACTGGAGGCCTGGCAGTCAGAGATGGTGTGAGCCAAGGGGGCATGCAGGAGATAAGGTCAAAGAACTAGGTAGAGCCAAGAGTGTGGAGGGCTCTGAAGGCCATGGTTAAAGGACTGGATTTTATTCAAGGTACAACGGGAAGCCATTTCGAGGGTTTAAGCAACGGCATGCTGTGGTCAGGTGTGCATTAAATCAATACTGTGATCTTTCTAGGGCCCAATTCAAGTGGAGCCTGAGCTGTGAAACATTTGCAGGTGGAATAAATAGCTCCTGGGGTTCTGAATTCAAAGTGACTATAGATCAGTCAGGGGACACGGGCTTCCTATCACCCTGCCTGAGCTCTGGGAGGGTGAGAATCATGCCCTGGTTAGTACTGTTTCTGCACAGTGCTTTGCACGTGGTGCCTAGTCCATAAATGTCTGCTTCATTGACCTTAATAACAAGCTTCTGGAGGTTAATAACATTTGCCCAACTTATTTTGTAAAATTTCAAAGGGCCCTTAAGGAAAGTCCTTTGATGACGAATTGGGCTCTTGAAGTGGTAGGTATTAATGGATCTTCACACAGGTGGCTCCTATGGAGTCAGGAGCTAATTAGGGTTAACTCGACCAAAAGAATTTATTCAAATTACTTCCCTTGGTCAATTAGTTTCCTGCAGATGATTTTAGCATATTTCTTAAATGTGTCACTGTTCAGGCAATGAAATCAAGATTAAAAGCCCAGACTCCATGTTGCAGGTCCCAGAAATAACATACATTTTAATGACTGTTCCCCCAACTTCAAAATTAAACATATTACATTCTTGGGAGTACGATTTCAGCTTCTTTACGTTTATGACACAAATGGAGCCACTCGGCCTCACGTCAGTTTATAAAAGCGAGACTCATCAGAAGGAGGAAATTTCCTTTATCACGATTATTATTATCCCTATTATTAGTAGGCCATGCTCACGTGATAAAAAACGTCTCCCCTTCTCCCACCTCCTTCCTCAAACTTTGATTCTCATTTTAAGCAGTTCCCACATAGACTATTTATCTTCCACATTTTCCCAACTCTCAATGGCACCATTATATCCTTTATTTGGAATCATAAAACTTTGAGAATAAAAAAGAAGCAAATTAATCCTCCCAGGGGGGAAAAGGAAGACGGGTCCTGCCAGCTTTTAAATTGTAGGATTGGACTGGCCTGGAAACACAGTTTTCTTTTTCAACAACTTAGCTGGTGGGGGGAAATGAATGGTTATGACAGAGAATCCTGAAATAAAATGCAGAATTATGCAAACGCGTTAAAAACTGACATCTTGAAATAAAAACTGTTGAAAGCCTGAGGAATAAACAATGCGGGCTGGAATGGGAACCTTTCGAAGCTACAAATGGGTTACTCTGCTTTTATTATTCACAGTGGAAAAATAGCCTCGATCATGATGTGAAAACCACAATTTCCTTTATTTGTGGATCATGCCAGATTAAAAAGCATTCAGGGAAGAAGTGTGGCTGGGAGAACTGAACACTGTCTGAAGAGGCAAGGACTCAGGATCCTGTCGTGGACGCTGGCTTGCTCCATCGAATTGCATAAGTCACTTAACCTTCTGGTGACTTCTCTCCCATCATCAGGCTGGAATTAAGGAGTTGGCCATTCCTCTGGGGCCCGAGATCTGGACTTCCTAATTGCCAATTGGGTAACACGCTTTTCCATTGCAATTTGCTCTAAGGAGTCTCAAGGTTGTTGTGAAAACAAACGTTAAAAGCCAGTTAACAAGCTGGCTGCCACCAGAACAGCCAATGAGAACACGCAAGGCCACAGAATGCCTCAAAGTGAATCTCCAGGTTTGGGGTTCTGGAAATAGATTCTACAGCTAGTAAAGCCTTTATTATTTTATTTTATTTTTTTTAAATTACTTTTTAAATTGCGAGGTGCAATCCCTGGATAATTGGTGAATATTGTGTTCTCATAAAGTAAAATGAAAATCATTGAATTGAGAAACAGTACACACACAGAATATAAAGTTAGAAGGATCTTGGAGATAATCTGGTCCAGTGCTTTCATTACGCAGGGGAGGAAATTGTAGATGCAGAAAATTTAAATGACCTACCTAAGCTCCCGGAACCATAGATCCAATGAATGCTGTCAGCTTTGAAACATGACTTTGACTGTGATTTAGTTAATCCAATAAGTTAAATAGGAATCTTCCAAGAAGACTGACAATCCTGGAAGTTTTTATATAATAGTTAATTTGATGGTGGACTAGAGAGGTCCAAATACAGTGTTGGATAAGGTGTTTTATTATGAGAGAAGTGTTCTGAATCTTGAAGGAGGCACCTTTTAGGAAAATGATGGAGGTATAGATGTTGACTATCATGTTTAAATTGCACTAGTTTTTAAGTTTAGTTTAAATTTTCCATTCATTCTTCCCTTCCTTCTTTTCTCTCTGCCTTCCTTCTTTCTTCCCTTCCTCTTTCCCTCTTTTTCTTCCTTTCTTTTTTCTTTAAATTTGAAGAGAAGTTCTGGAGAGAAATTAGAGTAAACCCAGGCCTTGGTGACCTAGCACTGAGAGAAAAACCGAGAAAGTGAAGGGAGTCACATGGTCGAGAGGAAAAAGCTCCCTGTGATTTACTCTGACTTGCTAATTTTCAGAAGGAAATTAATAAAATTGATTCCAGCAAAAACTCTAAGTGGACAAATAGAAGAAAAACAGATCAAGAGTTGTGGATATTTAGGGCAGAGAGAAAGTTCTTAGAGAAATCTTTCCCTCAGGGAGAAATAAATATTTAGGAGAAATCAGTAACTCTAAGGGTCGTTAAAGCAAAGATCACTCATAGGATGGAAGCAAACCCTCCCACCAACTATTAATTCCAATTCCTAGACTCGGTAGCAGTAACATGATTAGTTATTGTGGGTTCTGGAAGAAAGCTGGACCTTTGGCAATAAAGCTTTGGAAATATGTATTTTTAAGTACTATAAAAGATGTGAAAAGCAACTTTTCTTTTCATCCTGGGGACTAGAAATAATACACCTGCAAGGACAGATGGATGGCATAATGTTGGCATTCAATGGGGCATTAAACATTTTGCTTCACGTTTATGGGGTTTTCCTGTCATTAATTCCAGGTAAAATAAACTTTTAAAAAATGTTTTGTTGTGTTTTTGGATTGCGTTTATTTTTCACCCATTTGCTTTTCTTTGCCCTTTTTTGCCTGCCAGCTTTTCATGTCTATTATGTTTTCTTGTGTCCATCATACTCTTGGCTAATTTCCTAACTGGCCCCCTAGCTATGGGGCCTTTCTTTTTCCTTCCCCTGTCCCCCTGGCATTCTTTCTTTCAGTGCTGCCACACGTGTTCGGGCCCATGGCAGGGTCGGATGTGGTTGGTCGGGCTGGCTGGAGTCGCTGTGGTTTGCCTGTGGCGCCCTGGGATTGGCAAGGTCTTCGACAGACTCTCCAGGAGCTGCAAAGATTGGGGCCACCTGAGTCTCTCCATGACTGGGGGATCCATCCTACAATTGATTGTGATGGCAAGGCCTTGCATTTCTTCCTAGTTCAATCTGTGGACTTCCTCCTCAATTTTGTTTGCCTCCTTTAAAAAAATTCCCTTCCCCATAAGCTGTATGTACACTTTCCTTTTTTAATTTTGATCCAATTTGCAGCTAAGGGAGAAAAGATGGTGTTTTGGGAGGAGCAAAGAAATGGGAATTAGAATACCTGGGTCTTTTGTCCCAGTTCTGCCACTCATGGAGTGCCTGTGCCACACTGGGCAAGCCACTGAGCTCTCTGGTGTCCAGTCTTCTCCCCAGGGCTCCAGGCAGGATGCAGTAGAGAAATAAGAGAGAATGCAGCAAGAAAGGAGTCATGAGGAAGTGGAACTGAGACTCCAAGGGGTAAAACGTATTTTGAGGGTCCAAGGCCAGGGGCTCACAAGGTGTGGTTCAAAGACTAGCTCCATAAGACTCCTTGGGGCTTTTGTGAAAAATTTATCAATTTACTCAGTAAATAACTATGGGAAGCTTACTACATGCCAGGCTCTGTTCTAGGTGTTTGACATATAGCAGCAAACAGAAATGACATATCCCTGTGTCATGGAACTTAACCATAATTAATATTTCAGGTGGTTGTAAGTGTTAGGAAGAAAGTCAAGCATGTTCAGGGGAGGGGAGGCAGTGAGGTACTACTGTTTACATGACATGGCTGGAGAAGGCCTCTCAGGAGGTGGCATGGGAGCAGAGAACTGAATGAAGGGAAGGAGGGAGCCATGTGGAGGTGGGGAGAGAGCATTCCAGGTGGGGGGAACAGCTAGTGAAAAGGCCTTAAGTTTAGAGGTAAGTTTGAAGAACAGCAAATGAGTCCAGGGTGGCTGGTACAGAGGGGTGGGGGACTCCTGAGCTCTACCAACAGATGTATCACTGTATCCCTAGGCCTAGGGTTGGGCTCTGGATGCTAACAAGGTGCCCCAGTTGTTTCTCCTGGCCATTTAACACTTGAACCCAGGGCCTGGTGACTGGGTGATGGTTGATGGATCTTCCAGCTTTGGATCCTCTGAATCCATTAGGCAAATCTTTGAGTTCCACTGAGGAATGGCATCTGTGATCTTAAGAGTCTGTGTTAGCCTTGCTGGAACCTTGTTTGGGTAGTTGAGAACAATCTTCCCCTCGATTTCAGAGAATTCGCCATCATCACTGTTGGATGACCTGTCGGTGCCTGTCACTGTGGACACTGGGTCATCTCCTGGGTTTAGGGACTCTTCAGATCAGCATTAGGAATGCAGGGCAATGAAGATGGGTTCCCTCCTGGTACCCAATGCAGCTTCTCAGGCTGGATTTAAGGAACACCCAAGTTGTCATTGGGCACTTGAATCCACTGAGAAATGTGAGTCAAGGTTGTTTAACTGGATTGATCCAATCAACCCAATTGAACTGAGGCCTCTGTTGGCTTGAGACCATAGGTAACTGGCTTGTTAAACTGGGAAGTAAGGTAAGCAGCTCCATGACTCAGCCCCTTCCCAAAGACTTTGAGGGTGTGGCAGTTCACCCTCATATCTTTGTTCAGACCCTTCCCTGACTCAGGAAAAGAATCCCTGTTAGTTCCTGAATCCAAGCATTCAGGCTATGGGGAAAAGTATTGTTTGTTGCATTAAGAACATTAGGATCAGAATATGATAGGCCCCTCACTGGCTGGTTAAAGTTAAGGTCAACTTAGCTGCCCTTCACAAGGAGAAACTTCTGGAAAAGAGATGTCCAATTTCATCTGAGTGGTCTTTTTCTCATGGACCCCCATGAGAGAGGCCAGACCGCTCAGTGAACAAACACATGTCTCATGGGTCTTCATGCAGAAAATGTTTCCCAGATGCACTGGCAGCCCCTCTGCTCCCCGAGCTTGCTTTTGCAGCTGTGATGTCAGCTGTGGGCTTTGATTCACAAGGCTTCTCAGCCGGGCGTCCCACCTCTCTGCTTCCACCCAAACCCCACTGTCCTTCAGACTCAGTTCAAACCTTTTACCTTTCACGAAGATGCCCCAGATCTCTCTGTTCTCTGACTCTCATAAAACCCTGGAGCTCTCTCTAGTGGCCCCCACCATGTCCAAATCACAATATGGCCCACTGCATGTTCCATCACCCCATCATGAGTGGAAGAAACTTGTATTAATAGCTGGAATTTAGAGTCTATCCTACAGGGCCAACCAGCAGACATTATTCCTAGTCTCTGAGTTTCTTTAAGCCATGTCTTTTTCATTTGGGTGTTCCCAGTGCCAGCACAGTGACACATCATCGATGAATATCAAGCATTTTCTGCCATAGTGAGTGTAATTAGCTGAGTGAATTTAGGTCTAGCACACACAGTATGTCTGGCACAGGATTTATAACTATGCTGTGAGGGACTAGGACAAACACATCAATATGCAATCAGAATATCAAGAGATTCATGCATGAAAGATAAGATGAGAGAACTCACAGCAGATAGATTAGAAAAACAGTGTTTGCCTTCATTACTTATAAGAAAGCAGGATGGAACATATCCTTTGCTGGTCAATTGCTGTGAACTGGAGTTGTGTGTGCATTGCTGGTGTTGGTAACGTGTATAAGTCATAAAACATTCATATGCTTTGACACAGTAATCCTGCTTCTGGGAATTTATTACAAGGAAAAATCAAAAATAAGGGGGAAAATCTAGTTTTTTCATGGTTCTGCTTTTTATAATTGTAAAAGCAAAGCTGCAAACTCCATATGTACTAACAAAGGGTCAGATAAAATCTGATGCATATGAATACCATACAGCCATTATAAAAAAGAATTTAAGGAGGTTTTGTATGAATTGAGCTGTCGTTTTAAGTATAATATCTAATTATGAAGCAGAATATTTTCATCATTTAGATTTTTACCTCTTAGTTTGAGATACGTGTGCAAAATCTAGGGGCTGAGCATAAAAGGAATGTTACATATTAACATTATATCAATGCATATAGATATTATTATTAGCAAAAATTACTACATCTATAAGAAGCCCTAACTATGACAAATAGTTCAGAATGAGCAGAAGGAAATGGGCTTTTGTGTTGCTCCCTACTGCAGTGGGAATTTCAGAAGGGACAGATTGCTGAGAAGACAAGATAGGATTTGGCAGGATTTTGGAGGACGGGGAGATGGAGGCAGAAAGTGTTGGAGGAAGGATGGGTGGCACAGATGGGACAGTGAGGCAGGAATCTGTGGGGCTTATGGGGAAAGGCAGAGCCTGACCTGATTAGTAGACAGGTGTTAATGTTACACCTCTCTAAGCGTGGTAGTCAAAGAGGGTGAGATTCTAGAGGTCTTTGCCAGTATCCATATTTTAAAGTAAATATCCTCAAGTGAAGGTGAGTATTTAAAGGGTAAGGCAAGTATTGGTGGGAGGAAGGAACCTCTGAAGCTCCTTACTGATGGAATGGAAAGAGTTAACAAACTCAGACTTCATTTTCTGCTTCCCTTTCTATCCAAACACCTTGTCAGGAAGTGGTCCAGGATCAAACATTTACATCTTCGTGTGGATTCAGATCTACTTGTTCCTATTTTCAACAATCAATCCAAAATTCATTTAAGAATTCTTCAAAATATTTGCATTTTAAATCTTATTGTTTGCTATAGAATGAAATACATTATTTCAGGTGACAGAAATTCCAGTCATTGGGAATCGTGGAGAGAGGCACATGTTTAATGCTGACATTGGACCTGTAACTAGTCAGTGACTCTGTCTACATGTAATGCTATTCCACCATAAATTTATTAGTTTGCTTAGTTGTTCATTAATCTATTTGGTCGTCCATCCATCCATCCATCCATCCATCCATCCATCTACCTGTCCACTTATTTAGCAGTCTTTCACCAAACATATATCTTGTGCAAGCAGAATGGTAGGCGTTGGGATTGTAAAAGTGAATGTGACATAGTCCCTGTCCTTGAGGATCTCAGTGGAAAATTATGCTTGACAAAACCCTCTTCAAATACTCTGCAAAATATTTTGTGTGTAGAATTAGTTAACTAGACAAAAGAGATCAAAACCATTAGAGTAGTCATGGATATCTCTTGTCTAGAGGCTTCAAACACAATGGGCAGCCATGAGTCCATTCTCATAGGCCTCTAGTATGAACTCCAAGTGGGATGTCATATAAGCCCCCTCAATATTTGGTCCCCCAAACATTCCTAGCCTCACCTCCTGTCCGTCCCTACCACTCTGTAACCTACATTCAAGTTATCCTAAGCCAGTTTCTTCGTAAGAGTGCAAACATTTTCTAATCTCTGTGCTTTTGTGAACATGCCATATATATATATATATATCTTCTCAGTCTGGAAAATTCCTCTTCAATTTTTCCCTATCTCCCTTCCCAATCCCATTATCATATATTTTCTCTCTGAAGGCTTCCTGTCCTCCCCAGGTGAGCAAGACACTGTCCCATATGCATCCAAGACCACTTTAGAGGTGCCCTTGGCCATCCTGTAACATAGCAGGCATCGGGTGAGAGAGGAAGCAAGTTTGATTCCAAGAGGGACAGGGTTGACCAAGAATCTTGTCTTCAATCATGACAGATGTAGGTCTGGTTATCCTTTGCTTGATGTAGGTCTGGTTATCCTTTGTCTCTAAATTCCTGCCTTTCTCACCTGTATGAGAGCAAATATTGAGAGCAGGCAAACAATAGTCCCTCATTGCATTACTGTGGGGATGATGGAGGTGTGAGGAGAGCAGCTGCTCTCTGCCTTGCACATGTGAGTCCTCAATATTTGCTCACATGGCTTCTTTTGTTGGCATCCTTGGTGTGTCTAGTTCCATCTTGGTACTGTGACTGCCTCAAGGTCAGAGACCACTGAGTACCATGTTTGCATTTCTGGCAACATCCAGAAAATACTCACTTCTCAGAAACACCGCAGCATAGTAGCTAGCAGGGACTCTGGCGCCAGACTGCCTGGGAGAAGCCTAATGCCCCACTGCCTAATTGTGTGGACTTGGGGAAATTATTTGCTGTCTCTGTGACTCTATCTTCTCATCTGTCGAATGGGGATAATAATAGTTACTGCCTCATAGGGATGTTTTGAGGTTTACATAAGGGCCTGGCCATGCTAAGCCCTCATTAAGGTTGGCTATTATTAGTAGGTGCTCAAGAACTGTTTATTGAAAGGCCAATGAATAGATTTTAGTGTGTGATAGTTTCAGGAAGTCTGGCTAACATGGAGGTGTTTATTTGGTTCAGAATGCCTGTTTCTTGACCTACCTATAATTAGTTTCTATTACTAGGTTATTATTAAGTTGAGAGAAATTACTTTCCTGTGATGGTCAATGTCCTGAAAAACTACAGGTTAAATGCTACCGATGCTTCTAACATCAAAGTGGAAATTATTTTGTTGGTTTAAGTAATATAGATGAGTTCTAAGGTGAGTAGCTGGTTAAAAGCAGACGTTTTTCCTGTAAAGCAGTGACCAGAAATATTTGGGCCATGGTCTCCAGAGAATGTTTGAAAACATTCTCTTTAAGTCTTAATTCTTCCATTCTAAAAGAATCCATGCTGCTGGCCTTTTTGTGGGGGAAATTCAATTAGATGGTAAACCCCTGAGAAAAGAGGGCTGTCTTATTTCCTTGTATCCCATTCAACTTCCAGAACAATCCTGGGCCTACAGCCTTGCCCAATAAAGACCTATAAGTTAATTATTTTAAAAAATGAAAATTTTTTTTCTTCTCAAGCTTGCTTGAGCTTACCCTCTGAAATTTATATATGATCATGGCTGAACACTAAGGAAAATGTTAGTGTTAGTTTATGTATACTCTTTTATTTCTGATTATGAGATTAAAAAAATATGTAAAACCTAATTTTCTGTCAAGAGAATTGGGTTAGGGAGCCCTGTGGTTGAGTATTACCTCTGCCTTCAATTAGCTGAGTGGCCATAGTCACATCCTTGACAGTTCTGAACTTCTACTTCTTGCCTAAATCTAAAGCACTTGGATATTCATCATGCTCATAATAATGGGCACCATTTTTTAACACTCTCCATGCAATGGCACTGCTAAGCATTATAGGAGCACCCTCACAGTTAATTTTCATAGCAATCCCCTACAGTAGCTACTTTTACCTTCCTCATATTACAGGTGGGGAATAGGGCTGTAGGGGAATGGAGACACTTGCCAAAGGTGTAAATGACAGGCTCAGGATTTGAGCCTAGACTTGTTTATATTTCATGAATCTATGAATAATCATTGATTGGTGACAAAGAGCCTTAACATGAAGGAAGTTTTTCAGGAAGGATTAGGAAGTGACTTTCCCAGTATATTAAAAAGTACCTTTTCCCCTTTCCTCCCACCACTTCTTCAGTTGAATCCTGTCTTGATCCACTTTACTGGGTGGTAAGGATCCCTGGTTACTCTTCCTCTATGGTACCCTGTACTTCTACTTCAATGGGCTTGTTATAATTATCATCAAATAATTAATTATTCACTTCATTATTTAATGTCTGCCTCTGGCTACAATGTAAGCTCCATAAGAACAGGGATGCCACTATATATTCAACCTAAATCCAGAGCTCTCCTAATCCAGTAAACAAGGCTCTCAAAGAATGTTTGTTAAAAGGATGAAAGGGTGAGCATCTACCATGTGCCCACCGTGTGGGAGGTCAGAATAAGGGAAGATGGTTAGCTGGCAAAAGATGTAACATATCTGTGCAACTTTGGGCCTTTCTAATCATATATCCCCTCATAGTGGGCAGTGTGAGTCAGTGAGCATGCTGCATTGAATGCCAAGACCATGCTGCAGGAGTGTTCTAAATGACACAGTCTGAAAATTGGATGAGAGGTTGTATTTGATGAATGTTAAAGTCCCTTAACATGCGAATATTTGTTCATTTGTTTATTCACTTAGTCACTCTTAGGCAATCATGACTGGCACAAACATTTACTGAGCACTGTGCTAGTTGCTGGTGAGATAATTATGAATAACAGGTTATTGTCTAGTAGAAAATAATACTAACAGATATTTACAGGGAGGTTAAGAGACCTGGCTAAGGCTACACACCTAGAAGGTGGCAGAGCTAGGACTGAAATTCAAGACTGATGAGATTTTAGAATTCTATGAGAATAAAAGAAAATGTGGCTTCAGAGTAGGCAACACATTTCTGAAACTTTGAGGGTTACTAAAGAAATCCACCCAGTTATTGTGCAAAACTTGTTCTTTAAGATGCTATATTGATGTACAGGCCCTAATTCTACATTTAAGGAGGTAACAAGTGGGGAGAAATGCAGGCGTACTACAGCTTGGACATGCCCCTCAGATGGCTTCATGGAGGAGGTCACATGGAGATGGGCTGAAAGAAAACAGGAGACCCACAGATGGGCAAGGATTAAAGAGTGAGAGCTTTCCAGGCAAAGGGAAATCTCATGTAAAACCCCCTTTTTTACTTTCAAAGATAAGGGTGTACATTACTTTTTGATACTATACCAAAGTTCACCTTGTCTTTCCTCATCCCTCCTTTGGTGCCAATATTGAATGATGAGATTCTCTCCGGCTGATGTGAAGAACTTTTTAGAGCAAGATGCATGTAGACAACTGACTATTATGCATTGTTATTAAAACTGCACAAACAAAGGTAGCCAGCAATGAGAGAATTTTTCCCCCTTTGAAGCCAAAATAGAGTCATGTGATATCCTGAGCATGGTTGAGTGTAAGGAGCTCTGAGTTCTGGTCCCTGTGTGTCCTAGCTGTGGGATGTCTTGGTCCATTGGAGCTGCTGTAACAAGATATCATTAGTTGAGTGACTTATAAACAGCAGGCATTTGTTTCTCAAGGTCTAGAGTCTGGGAAGTCCAAGATCAATGTGACAGCAGCTTCAGTGCCTGGTGAGGGCCCACTTTCTTGTTTATAGATGGCACATTCTCACTGCATTTTCACATGGCAGATGAGGCAAGACAGTTCTCTGGGACTTCATTTATAAGGGCACTAATCCCATTCTTAAGGGCTCAGTCCTCATGATCTAATCACCTCCCAAAGTCCCCACCTACCAATACCATCACCTTGGGGGTGACATTTTCAACATACTAATTTTGGGGGAACACAAAATTCAGATCATAGCACTTGTTCATTTCTCTAACTTCTCTACACCTTTTTCTTATCCTTAAAGTAAATGGGCTGGGGTGGACGAGATCAGAGGATTTCAACTACAGTCTGAGGAGCTACAGGGATTCTGGGAAATATATCTTAAGGAGCAGTGTGGGGTCTGAGGAGGATGCTGAGGTGGAGCATATCTGTGCCCTCCACTCCTGCTTCAGCATGAACAGTTCTGCTCCTATTTGCCTTCCCCATTGGAGTCCTGCTTAAGATTTCATTTGGACAAAGGCTCCTCTTCTTAAAAGAGATGCACTGGGCTCCAGTTACTATTGTACCTCCAAGATGCCTCCCAGGGCGTCCTGGCCACCAGCTCCATGTTTGGCTAAGGCCTTTGCACTACCCACGATGGCTCAGTTACTTTGGAGACATGCAGGTCTGCTCACAAAGCTCTGAGAACCAGGATTTGGCTTTGGGTCAGGAATCCTGGTGCTATCAGTGTGGCCTGGGGGGACTTCCAGAGAGTGTGACTTTCTGGGAAGATTTGGAGGAAATTTAGCAAGTCATTAAGGAAACGACTGGTGAGCGGTTCATGATCTGTGGCCAGCATTGCTTTATTTGCATGACGGATGGTTGAAACAGGATCCTACCTGTAGCTTCTCCTCGGGTGGCTCAAAGCCAGCCCCTCCACAGTCTGTTGTGTCTCAAATGCCTCTAGGTCTCCATGCATCCAGAATCGCTGGGAGCACTACACATCGGGTGGGCCAGAGATTGAGAACATTAAAGAAAAATGACGGAGCCAAAGAAAGATGTCCCTTGGGGTTTCTCTCTCTGACAGATGAAGTCTGGGCAGTGTTGTTCCCAATTCCATGTAAAGAGGTATTACTGAATACAGCTCAGTGGCTGTGCTGTGTGACTCTAGGCAAGTTGCTTAACTCTTCTGAGTCTCAGGTTCTTTGTCTATAAAATGGGGATAATTATTTTATATATTTCACAAGATCATTGCACATTTTACATGATAGCAGACTTGCACGGTACTTACCATGGAGTGTGCTGCTAAGAAAAACAGTTATTCTTTTCACTGACCATTTGGTTCTCTGGGACTTCCCTATTTCTTCAATTCCAGCGGTGACAAAATAAAGGTAATGGATGAAGGTGCCACTGTCTTTTGTGCCTGGGAGGCAAGGGCTATATGTGAATGTGCCGCATGTATGATGTGCTCAGAAAGTGCATCACAATCATGGAAATACGTACGTTCGAATTTGGGCCACATATTGTTGTGCCTTTTCCAACCATGCTTAAGAGATAAGAAAAATCCTTTTGGGTATTAAGACATTCAGTCCTGATCAAGATCAAGCTCTGCTCACTTATTTGAGGAATAATCACTGAATGTCCACTCCGTGTTAGGCATTATGCTAATTGCTGAGGAGGAACACAGGTTTTCTAACTCAGCGGAGTTTATTGTAACAACTAGATAGACACTCAAACATTCAATCATTCAAGGAATACTTATTCAGTGTCTATTTTGTGTCTGGCATTGTTCTAGATATTGCTTGAGATGTAAAGAAAACAAAGCTGGGGTCTTTGCCCTCAAGATACTTATGCCCTGCTAAGAGAGTAATTTGTAGCAGCCGTGGTTACGCCACTGCCAGCAGCTCACTGAGCGCCCTTGATTCAGGCTGTGGGTTTGTGTGACCTATGTGACCCCCACAAGTGATCCTTCTGGATAAAAAGACTGTTTCCAAGGGTGATCTGATAGTTGTAATGTCAGAAATATAAAAGCCTAGTAAATTTAAAATGAGAATAACTCTCATTCAAATTATTTAAATAAATTAACTAACAAAGTCAAACTCAGTGGGCCCATTAGGCAACCATATTTCTTGTCTGACTTCATTTCTAGTTCCATAAAATGAAAACAACTGTCTTCATTATACAGATAAAGAGTCTGCAGTTCACAGGGAACTGACGTCACTTGTCCCAGGTAGCACAGAGCTTCCTTGGCAGAGTTGGACAGAGGCAGGGGGCACAGGAAGTAGCAATTTAGGGGCTTCCAAGAGGGGCTTGGCCTCTTACAGCCTCACTTAGAGAAAACGATACTCCCTGACTGATCGTATTCTTGTTTTCCCACTTCTATCCTCAAGAGCAATTTTGGATCTCTTTCGAGTCATGGCTCTTTGGTGGCCAATAACCTCTTTCTGGTGGCTGTTTCTGTTTTGATCACCTCTAGTCCAGCTGCCTTCTCGGCTGTGGCTCCATAGATCACTTCTCTCCCTGCCTCATCCATTTAGATACAGTCTTTCTATCCCACTGTGTCTATTTTTTATTTTCCAAAAGCTCCATGTGCTAGAATTTTAATACTGGAGACTGTTTCCCGGTCGGGTCTTGTCTCCGCTAGCCAATGATATCATGTTTCTTTTAAACACATGGCCGGTGGTTTCATTCTCGTCCACATTTGGATGCTGTTTATGGCTTCTGTGAGGGAAAGGTTAATTTCCCTTCTTGGTGTCTGATTTTCTTTTAAGACATAAATAGCTGGCCTGGTTTTAGCTGGAGTCAGATGTCTTTGTGTTGACCTAAACTCTCAGAGCCTCTGAATAATACTCAATAGAGCTTGACCAACGATGTGGTGAGCATGCTTGCTTTGCAGGGATGGTTCATATTTATTCTGGCATTTAAGTCCTGTCATACCTTCCTCTGTCAAAATCTTTTGTGTCTGCTCTCTTCTCCCCTTTCCCATTATTCTCTTCTTTATTCAGGCTCCTGTGCCTCTTTCTTAGGCAACCGCGGTGGCCTTATAAATGCTCTTCTGGCTGCAATTCTCCCTGTGTCCCTCCATCTCACCCATCTCTGCCAGGTGAGTCTTCCAGAAGCACAACTCTGATCCTATTACACATCTGCTCAAAACCCACCCATGACTTCCCCTTCCTTACAACATAAAGTCCAAACTCCTTATGTAGGTTCTCAGTTCAACCTGGAAATTTCTATTAGATTTTATAAGTCTCTAACAAAACAGAATACCTGGGAACTTCATCAAGTGCTCTAAGAAGTACTTAGAGGTGGCTTAACTGGTGGCTCCTCGCCAGGTGCGGTCATAGTGTTCTCTCTGTCCCGGGTGTTTTCCCTCTTCTCCTACACCTCTCCGCAGCCTTGGTGGCCTTCAAGGCCCAGCTCAATCCCATTCCCTCCAGCTGGTGTACACTTGTCTTCTCCAGGACACCCTCATGTCTCTATGTCTCTCTTGTTTGGATTCCCATTATAGTGACCACAGTGATGTTTACCAGTAAACTGGCCTCTGGCCATTTTATCCATGAGCCACAACATTTACAAAGTACCATGTCTCTCCAGTTGGGCCAACTGTCAAAGTTGAATTCATATTATAAACTGGCTGATTTATACCTAAAGTTGACACTTAAACTTACCCCCTAGACCCTTGTGGGCTTTAGACCAGTAAAAGAGTGTGATTGGTGAAGTAGGAGTCTTGGAAGAACTTTATCCTCTGGCCTGAGCCTCATCAAGAGATGCCTGTGCCTGACCCATGGCTTAGTTCCTCATAACTCTGCCAACTCTTCCCCCAGACTGTGGCTCCACCCATGGCCCAGGGTTGCACAATCCCCTCTTTACCCTATAGGCTGAACCAGACATTCATAAGCACAATTTCTGCACCTTTGGTGCTCCTCTATATTCACTGCTGCCCTCTTTGCCCCTTTCACATTACTGCCACCAGCCCACGTCCTGGGCGTGTCCCACACTCATTGAGCATGGCATCCATCTCTATGTATCTCCATGTCCTAAGTGCTACTGCTCTTCTGGGGGCCCTCTATGTTTACATGTGTGAGCTGTTTGACCCCTTAGTCTCTCAGTTCCTTGATCTTCTCACCTCTAGTGGCTTCTCCTTTGAGCCACTTTATTCACCCACTCTAGTGCCTACACCCTGGACTTGGTCATATTCTGGAAACTCTCCACCTTGGAAGTCATAAAATTCACAACTCCCACTCTCTGACCACAACATTCCTCTCCTTCCAATTCCCTCACTCTCTCTCAACTTTCTGGTTCTTCAGCTGGGATATCTGATTCATGGACCTTTTCTTCATCCTATGCTACCTGGTGCTCCTGTCTTTACTCTCTCCCCTGTGTCCACTGATTCCATCATTCTTCAGTTGATTCGGTTGTTCAACAACTGTCTTCACTTTAATGCCATAGCTCTGCTGCCTTGTCACAGGCATATCACAAACTAACCCTGGGTGATTCCTGTCATCTCTCATATCCACACCCCCAGCCAGGGTGCTGAATTCCATCAAGGGAAAATCACTTCTAGCCAAGAGATCAAGGTCACTATAAGTCACTGCACTTGAACTTCAACAGAGGCCTCAGTGCTGTCCAGAAACCATATGCCACTTTACATTTCAGGTTTCTTGTTTGTTCTCCAGTAGGTATTTACTTCAAACATTCCCTTCTTTTCTTAAAGCTCCACCTCCACCTGTCCTCTTATGCTTAGCAGGTAAAAAAGCAATCATTAGAGATGTCACTCCCTTTTCTATTGTGAAACCTCTGCAGTGGCCTGTGTCCTTGTCCTTCCTTTCCTCTTTAAAGGTTTCTCACACAGCCCAGCTGGTGCTCTCACAACCTTTCTGTTTCACTTACTCACTATGTCTCACTCAACCTACTGTCTTAACCCTCGGCCAAGGGTATAGAAGCAGAATCTGCTTGGCTTGAGGAACTGAAGGAAGTTCAATATGAGTTGAGCGTATGATACCAAACTGGGGGTGGGTGAGAAGTTGGGGCTGGATGCTTACTAAATATCAGCGAAACTGCTTTGAATGAACAAAGGTTATTAGGGACAAAGATGTTGTTGAATAAATATGCCAAAGATTTGGTAGCTACACAGAAATATGACACAGTGTGGTTGCCTTCAAGAAACTGATGATCTGGTTAGAGAAAGAAGTGATCAACTCTGGAAGAGGTCGTGGTACTGAGCTAACTGAACTGGCTTAATCTTAATATGTGTGCTGGGTCTGATCCTTTCTTACTATTAACACCTCTCCCTCATGACGATGGTCTAACGCAGGATCATTCCTTTGCGGGATTATTTCATTAGCTTCCTAATTAATCTCCCTGCTGGTACTCTTTCCTCACTTTGGTCAATTTGTCTTTTAAAATACAGTCATGCAATGCTTAACCACTGGGACACATTCTGAAAAATGTGCCATTAGGTTATTGGGTAAGTGCATCAAAGCGTGCACTCACACACAGCTGGACGGCCCAGCTGTTGCTCCAAACCTTGGCTGTGTGGCACAGAATGTTGCTCCTGGGCTACAAACCTCCACAGCATGTTACTGTACTGAATCCTGTAGGCAAGTGTAACACAATGGTAAGCATTTGTGTATTTAAACGTATCCAAACACGGAAAAGGTAGAGCAAAAATACAGTATACAAGACAAAAAAATGATACACCTGTACAGGGCACTTAGTGTGAATGGAATTTGCAGGACACAAAGTTGCTCTGGGTGAGTCAGTGAGTGGTGAGTGAATGTGAAGGCCCAGGACATCACTGCACACCACCGTAGGCTTTATAAATGCTGTACACTTAGGCTACACTAAATTTGTGAAAAATATTTGTCTTTCTTAGATAATAAACGAGCTTACTGAAACTTTTTACTTTATAAACTTTAAAATTCTAAAAATTTTTTTTGGCTCTTTCATATTAACGCTTAGCTTAAAATATAAACACATACAGCTGTACAAAAATATTTTCTTTATGTCTTTATACGATTTTTCTATTTTTAATTTTTAACTTTTTTTTAACTTTTAAAATGTTTTTGGTAAAAGCTATTACACAAACACACACATTAGCCTGGGCCTACACAGGGTCGGGATCACCAATATCACTGTCTTCCACCTCCACATCTGTCCCAGTGGAAGGTCTTCAGTGCAGTAACATGCATGGAGCTGCCATCTCCTGTGATAACAATGCCTTCTTCTGGACACCTCCCGAAGGACCTTTTGGAGACTATTTTACAGTTAACTTTTTTTTTTCTAAGTAGGAGTACACTCTAAAATAGCCATCAAAAGTATACTATAGTAAATACATAAATCAGTAACATAGTTGTTTGTTATCATTATCAAGTATTATGTACTCCATGTAATCGTATGTGCTAGACTTTTCTACAACTGGCAGTGCAGCAGGTTTGTTTACACCAGCACCACCATGAACTCATGAGTTACAATGTTATGAGGGCTATGATGTCATTAGGCAATAGGAATTTTCAGCTCCATTATAATCTTTGGAAACCATCCTTGTCTATGAGGTCTATTGTTATGTGATGCATGCGTGTCTACCCTGACCTATCTCTTCCCTGCTCCAAAGCCTCTCTCTGGATGCCAGTCTCCACTAGAGTTCAAGTCAACTCCTCCCCATGATCTGCACCCACCAGCAACCCCCTGACGTCATCACTTGCTGATCTCTGCCTGGCTCACTGGGCTCCAACCATGCAGGTCTTGTGCAGTTTCTTAAACACACCAAGCTACTCCTGCCTCAGGGACTTTGTACTTCCTACCCTTTCCCCCTGGCAGACATTTCCTTAAACATTGGCTGCCTTTTCACTTCTTTTAGGTCTCTGCTCAAACGTCACCTTACCGAGGAGTCCTGGAATACCTGAAATATGTGGACATTGAGAAGTCAGGGAAATGAAAACAGTTATCTTAGAGTTCTGAGCAGAGCAGAAGGCAAGACCCCCGCCCTGACTGGGGGCTCAGACAAGGCAGCAGAGGAGGGAAGGCAGTAACAGCACTATATAGAAAACGGTGTCCACGCCCTTCTTATCCCTGCTGCCTTACCTTCCTTTATTGTTCTTCTAGTACTTATTACCATCTGGAAAGTGGTATTTTTCATTTACATATCCTCTGTGTCTTCTTATTAGAATGTAAACTTCATGAGGGCAGGGTCTTGATCTGGTTTGTTCTCTAATACATCTCCATGCCCTTGCACATAATAACCACTCAGTAAATAGTGAGTGAATGACGAATGTATGATTAAAAAGAACCCAGCCCCAACCTGCTCTGTGTGTTCATTCATTAACTCAACAAATATTTATTAAGTAACTACTATGTGTTAGTAGATACTAACTAACTACTAAGATGCTGAGTAGATTAACATCTTTGAGGGGCTATGTGGGGAATAATCTAAGTGCTTCAATGACAACCAGGGAAGACCAAGATGACACCCATGTCTCTGATTTGAAATTTGTGGCTTGGTGTCGTCACTCCAGATCCTAATGCTGGGCTGGCTAAAAGCTACATTATTGCCAAGCAAGCAGCAGATCGTGGAGTGAGCAGGCATTCACGTCCTCCTGATCTGCTTGGTGTCAAACAGCATTTTCCAGCATCCAGAGACTGGAAAGGACATTAAAACACTCTAGACAGAGGCCCTCATTTTACAAATGGGGAAACTGAGGTCTGAGAAGGAGGAATTTGCTGCCAATCAATAGGAATCCCGGGTCCCGCTTCATGGGCTGAGTGGGGGTCTTTCCACTCCCCTACTCTGCCTCTCTCTACCACCCCTTTCCTAGATGCCCTCCTCACAATGTCCCCCTTTTCTCCTTGACAGTCAGAACCTTGTTAGGGATCCAGGCAGTGTGTGCTATGAAAAGCAACTTTATATCTCTGTGCTGTTATGATCATATTTGGGGGCGGAGTGGTGAGAGCAGGCGGGAAGGAGCCAGCAGGCTGGCCTGCATGGCTGCTCTGTATTTTAATGGGATCCCTGCTGGTCTGCTGGTCACACCCTCTCCCGGCTCCCTCAGCCCGAGGGCCACATCACGGTCATCGAACAGTCAGGAAAATGAAAACAGTAATCTTAGAACCCTGAGTGGAGAAAAAGGCAAGACCCCCCCAACACACACTACAAACACACACACACACAGACACACACACACACACACACACAAGACTCAGACAAGGCAGCAGAAGAGAGGAAGATGACAACAGCAAGAGCAGCAGGGACCCTCCAAAAGGAGAGATGGAGAAATCAACGACTAGCACTTATTGAGTACCTACTAAGTGTCAGGCACTGTTCTAATTCCTTACACGCGCGATCTCATTTCATCCTCAATACTTTAAGGGAAGTACTGTTATTAGCCCCATATTATGAATGAAGAAACTAAAGCTTAGACAAGTTAATAGTTTGCCTCGAGTCCCACAGACAGTAAAGTGTGACATCAGCAGTCTAATCTGGTGATGTGACTGTAGATGCCATTCCACGTTCTTTAACACCAATCATTGCTGCATTTCCAGGCACTGTGCTGGGCCCTGGGAATGAAGGATGCAGAGTGAACAAGACTAGCACAGCTCCCATCCTGCAAGATGAAAACCTCTGCTAAAGTAGCCAGCTTCTAAGTGGCAGAGCTGAGACTTACAGTGAAGGCAGCTTGACTCCCATGTTTGTGCATTCCCCATTTTGCCTGGAATACTTCAACTCTGCACAACAACACCGACTTGCTTTACCCACCACTTTCCTGGAAGCTTCCCAGGCATAATGCAGTCAAACTGACAAGCCCAATACGTCTATGTACCTGCACATTCTCTTCCCTCCGTCTGACAAAATCGCCCATCCTTCCCACCCCACCTCCTGGAGTAAATGTTCCGGGATCACTAGAGCCCTGTGTGCTTGTCCCAAGCCTAACTTAATCCTAGCTAGCAGCTTGGCCGAGACATTCTTTCAGACAGTGGAGGAGTTGGAATACTTGGGTACATATGCTGACAGATTGGTGGATGTGGCGATGTGTGTGTGTGGAAGTGTGTTATTTCTATTTTCTTAGTGAAACAATACGTGAGAACATCATTTGAGAGTAATGAGAGATGGAAGGTTTGGGCTTTTCAGCAGGGAGGAGCAGGTATGGTGTGTTGTTTGGGAAAGCTGAAGAAAGGATGGCAGAGAGAAACGCAACTGCCCAGGTGCCAAGGCAGAATTCAATCTAACTGGGGGCTGGGTTGTCCTGTGTGAGTACAGTAGCGGAGAGAGAATGTGAAGAGGCTGAGGGCTTCTGCCAGAGCCTGTGGAACCATAGTCAGGCAAAAGGAAATCCAGCAAACTGGGAAGAACCACTGGAGGTAGGATACTAGAGAAAGGGAGCTAGCTGAGGTATGGGGGGCAAAGGGCGGGGGGGCATAGAGGTTAGCAAGGCGCTACAGTAACTGGTCATGATAGAGTCTCAAGTATGGCTCTGGAGGGATGGCCGATGTAGATTGACTACAAGATCTTGCAGAAGAAAAGGCCAGGGGACTGAGAGTCACGGCTTCTAGAAAGACTGTTTGTGAAGATAATTGACAAGAATTATGACAGTAATGCTGGAAAAAGTGACAGCAAGCCAGAAGCCAATCTCATGAGGGAATGGGGTGAGCAGTAGTCTCAGGGGTTTCTAAATGACAGCTACAAGAAGGGATGGGGGGTGATGTGTGCTGATGGCAAACATTTCTAGGCAGCAGTGGCATTTTAGGGAGGAGGAAGAGACAATGGCTGGAAGTAGCAACAGGCATAGGCAGGACACCCACTCCCACTCCAGCCCACAGGGTTAGGAAAGAAACAGCCACCATGGAGCAGACTACAGGACAAGCAGTGTCCTTAGGGGAGAGACAGGTTTCAGTGAGAGCGAAAGAGCCGAAAACATATATTCAGAGAAGATGCTCATTTATTGGGGATCTTATTGATGACTGATGGTGGCTTGTCTCATGCTTTGATCAAATCTTAGCACAGCGTCTGAGCTGGGCTGGCACTCAGATTATGGTGAAGGAAAAATGTGAGTGATTGTTTGGATTTCTTGAGCCTTCCTGATCTTTGTATCTCTGACCTCCAGCTCATCACTTACTGGGTGGATGAGTGAACACATGACCCAGTGAAAGAATGCCTATGACCTGGCTCAGAACTGGGTGGAACAAACGATACATATTCATCTGTCTGCTTGTACTTAAGGTTGGCTCGTCAAACACAATTTTTTTCTACCTGATATTCAAGGTTCTTCATATTCCAGCCTATTCCAACCTATCCTATCTTGTTTCCTATTATTTCCAAATTTGAGTTCTCTACCTGACAGTTAGGGCTGCTAGCTGTCCCATCCAAACAGCATGCTCATTCCTGACTTCCAGCCTTAGCTCAGGAATTTCCTCTTGCAGAATGGGCTATTGTAGTCTCCTCTCCCCAGCCAGCTCTTTCCTGTCCTTCAAGGCCAAGGCAAGTCAAACTCATCCACGAAACCTTTTCTGATGTGAAAACCTGCCCTTCTCAGATTTTCTACAGCTCTTATGAAACGTACCACACACTATAGAGTGAGCTATGTCTTGTCTTTTATTATTTGTTATTTTAAAAAGAAGATTAACCTTGCTTTTGGGTATAAGCAATGACTTTTTTAAGGGAGGGAGTGTGTCTTCTACCTTGCATGCTCCCTTTCCTGTGGTCTTGCTCCCTTTGCCAGGCGTAGCACCCTGTGGGCTCTCTGTGACCGGGGGTTGTTTGAGCAGCTTCTGTTTGCTTTGTCTTCACCCTCTGATCAACCCGAGCCTACTGACTATCTACCCTCCTTGGCTTCCCTACTGCTCTGGTGTGCTGGTTTTTCTTCTACTTGTTGTTGCCTGGCTAGTCTTCCTTATTCTTGAATATGGGGTTTATGTAGTTTAGCTCCTAGTTTACCTCTTCCCCTCTCTCGGTACCTTCCCCAGAATGTTGTATCTTTACCAGTCACCTTTTTACAGCAACTTCAAAATTTATCTTTTAACCTGGCTACTTTCCCACAGACCAGAGTTTCTTTTGTTAACTATGTGCTGAACATTTCCATGTGGATGACTTCTCCAATTCAACATGCCAGAAATCAAACCATATGTTAATATATTCATTTGATATTAGTTGTCTCTCCTAAGGACCCTATTTCTATTAACGATGTTGGCCTGCTTAAAACACCTATGACTTCTGTTGGCAGATGGGGTGAAATTTAAACTCTTCATCATGATGCATAAGAATCTTCATGATTTGGCCTCAACCTATCTCTCTAGATTCATTATCCTGATCACACAACTTAAAATCCAACTATACTGAACTTCTCCTAGTTTCCTAGGTAAAGAAGAAAGGAACAGCGCCCAGACAGAAGGAATAGCATGTACAAGAACATGAAGACATGGATGTGAATGCTGTTCCTTCCTTCTCGATGTAGGGAAACTTTAAACTTTTAGATTCAGTGCTAACATCGGCTTACCTCCGGGTGCGCTTGTTTTTACTTTCCAGAGTTTCACACTACCACGTTCACATTCACTTTGTGCGCTGTTATATACTGATTATAAGATACATCATGTTGTATTTATTTATTTGCAAGACTGTCAGGCTTTATGGAATGTGAGCTATTTGTTTATATCCTCTAGCATGGTGTCTGGTGATAACAGGTGCTCATTAAATGTATTTTGAATAGAACAAATGAATACAGTTGACCCTTGAATAACACATGGGTCAGGGATGCCAACCCCCATGCAGTTGCAAATCTGTGTATAACTTTGACTCCCTCAAAACTCAGCTACTAATAGCCTAGTGTTGACCAGAAGCCTTACCAATAACAAAAAAAGTCAATTAACACATATTTTGTATGGTATATGTATTATATATTATAGTCTTACAATAAAGTAAGCTAGGGAAAACAAAATATTATTAATAAGATCAAAAGGAAGAGAAAACACATTCACAGTCCTGTACTGTATTTATTGATTTTATAAGTTTATGTTACTTGTTTACACAGTGGATTGTCTGTCTGAAATGGTGGGCAACTTACAGCTGCAGACCTTAATCTATGGTACACACCAAACAATTCAATTTTTTCTCATAATGTCGTGACTTTTCTCTGCTTCTTTGGAGCACTTCCAGCATCACTAGTGGCACTTGATATAGGTCCTATGGTATTATTCATGGTTTACGGTATTGCACTAGACACGATGAAAAATACATGAGAACCACTTTTTACTGCAATGCGTAATTTACTGGAGAGATGAACTGCTCACATGGAGATGATTAGCATCATACGGCGTTTTAAGGGGATAGTCCCAACACTTGAGCTCACTTCAAAAGCAACAGGAGGTGGCTGTGAAATTATTATAGTAGTACAGCATGGACTACAATTAAATTTAAGTAATTATGATTTAATACTGCATCTTTACGTTTGTTTACTTTTCTCTCAACTGTGAATGGTGAATGGTCTGTGTGTGTGTAAGTATTGATAAATTTTAACTTTTGATAATAGATTTGTGTATATTTTATGGTAGTAAATGATAAAAAGATGAGTATCTACACATATTCTATACATTCATGACATACCTAACTTTTTCTTATTTTTTTTTGTTATTTCTAGGTTTATGTGGTTCATCCAATAAATATCTGGATTTTATTCAGTGTGTTTGGTGGCTGAGACACAAGTTTTATTCAACAGCCCTAGGAAAGTAGAAGGAGATAATGTGGCAAAAACTGAGTTTTTTTCAAATTGTCTCAAATCTCCAGAAACTCTTTTAATACATTTATTGAGAAAAATCTGTGTGTAAGTGGACACACACTGTTCAAACTTGTGTTGATGAAGGGTCAACTAACCGTACATCTCCCCAACCCCCGTCTTAAACTCCAGGTTCGGATTCGACCTTCTCCTGTCCTTTGCTTCCTGTTGCCTCCAGTTCCCTCCTTCTCAGTCATATTGAAAATGCTCCTGTCCAGGTCCTTGTCTTCATGTCCAGACAACTGTAATAAAAACAAAACACCCACTTCTCTGCTCCCACTTTACATTCTGCTTTCTTTTCTGTGCACAGTGGACTCCCGTGATAAAACCAGCTTCACTCAGACCACTCCCAGCCAAACTCACAATCCACCCACGGTTCCTCTTTGTGCACAGAACAAATTCCTGAGTCCAGCCTTTAAGATCTGTGATTTGGAGGCAAGCTGTTTTTGACACATTCCTTCCTTCTGGTTCCCTGGCACTCTTGTATAACACTTGTGTCTTTACCCTACAGAATTTATTTTAAAAAATAAATCCAGATATTTATTATCTTCCATTGGAAGTTTTATGGTATTTTTTCCTTAATCCTCAAAACGACATTTTGAGTTGAGTAGTATTTTCCCCATTTTTTATATGAAGAATCTAGTTCTCAGAGAATTTATGTAACTTGTCCATGGTTGTACCCATTTTACTGATTTTACTGTTTCTGAGTGGCACCTTTTTTGAGACATTGATTTTTTTTGTGTGTATGTGTCTTACTTCCCCACCTTAAGTTCTTTGAGTATAAGCATTGTTATTAACTAACTCAATTGTAGTGATGTAGGGAAGAAATACTAGGGGCTCACGGCTGACATACTGAGTATGCAGAGCTAGAAGGCCATCCTCTGGGGGCATTAGGTAACCCCAAGTTCAAAATGAACTTCTTTAGAACAGTCTTTACAATTCTATGGAAAATTAAAACGATAAGAAGAGATCTTGACACCTAAATTAATTTTTGACACCTAAATTAAACTTGCTGGGCTACCTTGTTCACCATCATGAATTACTCATCATTTCCCACGATCCTGGGCTTTTATATACTTTCTCAGGTGGTGCAACCTGATGATTGATCAACTTGATTATCCCTCTGAACATTTGAGATTTATTAGGTGCAGGCCAGTCTTTCAGCTACAGTTTAATTGTGTTAACTGCAAATGCAATTAATTGTGTCACCTTTGGGGAAGAATTTCACAGCTACATTTGGGGGAGGGTGGTAAGTCCCTTATTAAAGTAGTATGTGTTGAAACTCTCAAGAGAAAACCCAGATTCTATGATTTTTGTGAGGCTTGACCATATCCATCTCTTTTTCCCCCTTATTGCTGTTCATCAAGGCAACTGGTAGCTGCTTGCTTGTTGCAATTTAATTTTGGGAATATTAGCAAGTTCTAGTCATTTTACTTTCTGTAATACCGGCTGTCAAAATTAATACTCCTTGCCTCCCGCGAAACATAGCGGTACCTGTTCTCCTGGCTTGGTTTGCTTGTGCTTAGAGCTCTTCATCTTCTCTCGGATCCAGGCTCCTTGCCTAATCCGGGTCTCCTTGGGAAGGTTTCAAATGCCCTTTCCTGCTTCCAGCCTTAGCTTGACTCCTGCCTGTAGTCACTCTGGGGCCGCACATAATAAATCACTTTAACCTGTTTCTAAAACAAGGTCAGATTGTGCTGTGATTTTTAAAAAGGGGTTTGAAAATCTCTATTTAGGTACGGTTCTCACGGTAGACCTTATGGCCAAAGAAAGGACAGTGAGAGGGTCTCTGGTGGGAGGTGTGTGTGTACGTTTGTGCCTGTGTGTGTTGGGGAAACGAGAGAACGGGGAGGGGAGGGCAGCGGAGGAGGGAGAATGTCCTCCTCTTGCTTTGGCTAAAGAATCTTTGCAATGTTTGAGTGGGCCTCCACGCCATAAACATTGGGGGCATTTAACATATCAAACGCAAATAAAAATGACACGCAGATGGCTCACTTCTGAGGCAGCCTTGTGCAGTTTTGGGAATCCTCCATCCCTGCGGTTTTCCGAAATATTATAAGTATATATTCCCGATTAAGCTCTCTGTTTTCCTCTCCGTGGTGTTGCCTTTCAGCCAGGAACTGTCCGGGCCGGCCTGAGGACTCAGGTCCTATCAGCAAAATCAAAGTCCAGCCCCCAGCTTAGGAGTCATTTAGGATTTTCTGTGGCGCAATTAAGCATGTGCAGCACCCCACAGCCACCGAGGCGCTGTTTATTCAGCGAAAGTGCTCTGTAATTTATTTAAAATAATCCATCTTTCGCAAATAAAGGGGCCATTGACAACCCCCCCACTGCAGGCCACTGCTGAAAGGCCCCCTCTTGATGGCCTGTTTTGCTAGTCACAGCTAAATACCTGACAAAAGTGATTCGGGCTTTTTTTTTTTTTTCTCTCCTCTCTCTCTTACAGCTCACTTTTTTTTTTAAATGAGATTTTGCTAAACCTGCTTGTTTTCTTTTACACCAGTAATCAGACAAGCCTCTCTTCTTCCCTCCCCACCCTACTTTTCCCCCTCATTTTAAAATAAAAAAAAAAAAACACAGATTGGCCATTAAAAATGATTAATGCCAGCCAATTTGATAATCGCCGAGCGGGAGGTGCCAGCCGTTTGGGATTTAGTGCAGCCTCGGAACCAGCTTCTTTATAGCCCTTGGCTAATGAGGAATCACATTAGGCTTTTTACTGTATATGAATTGATTAGCTGAAAATGAGATTACGTCCATGGTGCGACACTGGTGACAAAGAGCTCTTTCTTTTCAAACATTTCCCAATGCCAGGACGCTGCTCAAAAGAAATGTTCTTTTCTCCTGGTTTTGCAGAAAAATATGGGATGAGCCCAGATGTGGCTTCTACAGAAATGGGGTTATCTATGAAAATCTCCAAATCAAACAAATAAACAAAGACAAATACAATGCTGATGAGGACCAGCATCTGGAGCTGTGGGTTTGGCAGGTCCCGAGCAAGCAGGCCAAGGGGAGATGGCCCAGGCCTGAGTCCAGCTTGCCTTGTGGGATGCTGGTCTCTGGCACTCACTTGCTTTGTCCGGGGCAAACCATGTCACCTCTCTGAGCTTTACTCTCCTCATCTGTACAGTGGGGATAATAACATATTTTATGGGCTTATTAGGATTAAATAAAATAATATGCATGAAACATTTAGCACAGGGGCTGCCACATAGAAGACCCTTAGAAATCTGCTTTGTCTATTTTCCCCCTCCTCTGCCCTCTACCTCCCACCTCCTTTCTTCTCTCTTTCCTACCCTCCCTCACTCCTTTCCTTCCTCCTTCCTTCTTCCTTTGTTCCCTCCCTCCCTATTTCCTTCTTTCCCTCCCTCCTTTCTTCCTTCCTTCTCTCTCTCCCTTCCTTCTTCCTTCCTTCTAAATGAATAGTAGCTATTAAACTTACTTATTAGGCTTACTTAGAAAGGAAATGGCACCTGGGACTGATGGTGGCAATGCCAGCATTCTACCCTGGAAATAACCATCCAGTTCAGGCTGAGACAAGAGAGGCCCCCAAGCTATACTATAGGGGTTGGCAAGCCATGGACTCCCCCTCTACCCCCCATTACCTGTGTTTCTATGGGCCCTTAGCTATGGACTGAATATTTGTGATCCCTCAAATTCCCATGTTGAAACCCTGACCCCCACTGTGATAGTAGGAGGTGGGACCTTTGAGAAATGATTAGGTCATGAGGGTTCCCCGCTCATGAATGGAATTCGTGTCCTTATGAGAAGAGGCACCAGAGAGCTTGCTTTCTCTCCCCCTGCTTTCTGCCGTGTAAGAACACAATAAGAAGATGGCTGTCTGGACACCGGGAAGAGGGCCTTCACCAGAGCCCAGTAGTGCTGGCACCCAGATCTGGGATTTCCCAGCCTCCAGAACTGTGAGAAACCTAATGTCTGTGTTTAAGCCCCCCAGCCTGTGGTATTCTGTTACAGCAGCCCAAAATAAGACAGCTGGGACTTTTTGTTTTTTATACTTTTAAACGGTTAAAAAAATTAAAAGAAGAATACATTTTCAAAGATGAAATACGTAAAATGTCACTACAGATAAGTATTCACAGACGAACATTTGCATCAATTTTGATGGTAGGGAGCACTTGCTTAAACCCCCTCCCCAATTATCTCTTTAAAATAATTTTATTTTCTCTCATAAAGATAGTACCAAAAATGCTCAATTTTTATTATGGTTTGAATTTCATTCATAACAAACTCTTGGAAAATTTGTTTACTCTCTTGTGATAAAAGTGCCTACATTAATATCCTTGGTTTTACCCCATGGCTGGCAAAGCCTAAAATATTTACTATTTGACTCTTTACAGAAAGAGGTGGCTGCCCCTGCTCCAGTGCAGAGCCCTGTCCAGTTAGCAGAGGGACATTTCCTTTGGGGGGAATTAGTCATGAGTGTGTGTGTTGAGGGTGAGCGAATGGAGGATGCAGGATTCTAAACTCAAATGCAAAGTTGAAAAGATACGTTTACGTGCTGATTGTGTTGGCCTCTCCCATCACTTTATGCCTCTGTGCTCTTCCCTAATTGTAAATCGAAAGTGATTCTAGCTGTCCTTAATCGGAGGCAGAAATAAAGACCAGAAAAGGAAATATAACGTGAGAAAATAAGCAATTGCATCCTGTGGATTTCACGACTCTTTCTTCCCAGAGGTAAAACTTACTGAGCATCATCACATGCTCACAGGACAGGCAGTGCCCCTGAACTTCCCACTGGAGCATGGGCGGTCCTAGTCATCACTGTATTCTGGGACACTGGGGTAGTGCCTGGCACTATAGTGAATATGTGATAAAACGTATCTTGAGATATCTCATTTATTCCCGCCTCTTCCCCCTCTTTTTCTTTCCCCCCATTTTCCAGGTTGGGACACTTCCTCTCCAGGAAAGGAGAGGAGCCAGTGACTGGTGCCCTTGTGCCCGTGGGAAGGGGCAGCATCGTATGTTTTTTGGGTACAAATAAGCTCCATTCAGCATGCGAGCCAGGCTACAATCCAGGGCCCCTCGAGCATTTGAACAACAAGGGAATCACATCACCAGAGACCAGTGGCCCCTGCTAGTGTTGGTGATTTCAAATATCCGCTCTTTCACTCCTTTCCTTCCCTTTTCTGTCTTCCCTCTTCCAATGCTGCCTTTTTAGGAGTGGAACCTCACCACTTCTCAGATTCTGGCCCAGGGGAAAGTGCTATGGAAAGATATTGGAATGAGGACTAGGAAGAAGGAGTTTGCAATTTTAGCTCTGACACTTCCTATCTGGGAGAACTTGGGTGGCTCCTTCCACCTGAGCCAGCTTCCATTCTCTGTTTCCTAAAATTGCAATAATAATCTTTGCCCAGGGCCCTCACAGACTGCCAAGGTACTCTTTGCAAGGCATAGACAGATAATAGAGGTAGATAGTTGTCTTAGTTTGTTTTGTGTTGCTATAATATAATACTACAGACTGGGTAATTTATAAAGAAAAGAAATTTATTTTTCACATTTCTGGGGATTGGGAAGTCCAAGGTCAAGGGGCCTGCATCTGTCGAGGGCCTTCTTGCTGTGTCATTCCATGGCAGAAAGCAGACGGCAAAAGACGGCAAGTGAGAGAGGAAAAAGAAGGGAGCTGAACTCATCTCTCAATAACTAACCCACTCCCGCAACAACCACATTAATCCATTGATCGCCTCTTAAAGGCCCCAACTCTCAACACTGTTGCATAAGATTAAGTTTCAAACATATGAAGTTTGGGGTCACATTCAAACTGTAGTGATGCTCTTTACTGAGCAGCACTGTGTACAGACACATACGCAGACACACAGACACACACAAACGAACACACAGGCACAGACACACACAAACACACATAGATATAGATACAGACACGCACAGACACACACACACAGGCAACTACACACACAGAGACACACAGATGCACCCAAACATATGCAGGCACAGACATACACACACAGACACACACACGCACACAGAGACACCCATGCCCCACCAGGGTCTGGCTGGAGACAGCTGATTAATCTGCGATGTGAGTCAGTACCGATGGACTTTGTTTCCCCAAATTGCCAGATAATAAGAGTCATCAGGTTTCGGTGTTGAAATACAAACTCATAGATTACACTATTCAGGACAGCACCTTTGCAGATTTGGTGTCTGCCTTTTTTCTTACAATTAACTTAATTTTCATCCAATCTTGTATACTTTCTTAACTTCTCTAAGAACCTGCACACCTTTATTGCAAAATGGACATAATAACACCTGCAAAGGCCATAGGTGAGAGTGAAAATCCGCTGCAGCAACATGCGTGAGGGAGCTGAGCAGTTAGCGCATGCTCAAAAAAGTCTTGCTAGTGACAGGAAGCCGTTTGCAAAGGCTTAACTGTCAGCTGTTTCTACTCATCCACCCTCTAAAGAAAATACCCTTTCTTCCTCTCCAGGGGATCTTAGATTCTTCCCTTTCTGCTCACCTCCATCTGGGCTTCAACATCTCTCTCTCTCTCTTATTAGAGCAATAACTTCCTACCTTATCTGCCTATTTTCAGGTGGAATATGCTCTATTTCTATTACCCTCCACTCTGGAAATGTCACTTCTTTTCTAAGACTCTCAGTCTGATATTAAAACTCTCTCTCCCCACACTTACCTTTGCCCCACCTCAACCTGGTAGATCCTTGGCAAATCAGAACCTAGACCTATTGGGACACATCATAACAGAGTGGGTAGCCATCCTGGCTGTCAGGTTAACTCTGGATGTTCAAAGTTTTTGCTGTCCTATTTAACATGTTAGAGATTCAATTTCCTATATGTTGAGTGGGGGCCAGTAATTGTATAACCCTCATTGTATTGTTGTGAGGATAAACGAGATAATAAATTAATAAGTGTTTTAATAATGTGTGGCATAGAGAAAACATTCGCTAAATTGGTGGATATTATTATAATTGCATTGTTTTGATTCAGTTGCTGAAGTGTACATTGAGGCTTTGAATTTTCTACAAGGAAACTTGAAACTATGTGGAGGTGACATTGGGAACGTGAGGGTCTGGTGAGTGGATATTGAATGTAAGAGCAAGGGATCAGGTATAGGGTGGGATGGATGCTTTCACCAAATTTGTTAATTTCTTGACATTCTACTGTGTGTCCAGCATTGTGCTGAGTGTTAGAGATATACATTGAATGTAACATAGCTCCTGGCCTCAAGGAACCTGTTGTCTATTAAAGAAGAAAAGTATGCAAGCAAATTAGAGTAAGGTAGTGTTACAGGGGGCAGTGCAACGTGGTGTGAAGGGCTGGCTTTGGGTGGAGACTCAGGAAGTAGTATGTTGTGTCTGGGGACAGTGGGTATGAGGGGGTTCCGCAAGAGTGGGAGGGTAGCAGAGGGGGCTGGAGTATGGACAAGGTCAAGAACAAGAGCGTAGAACGCTGTGCCATGGAGTTGGACTTAATTTTAGTGAACCGTAGGGAGCCACCGAAGGGTATTTAGTAGGAGCAAGTAACAGGTTTCCTTGGGTTTTTATAAGCCTAGCTTCTCCAGTGAATCTTTTCCTAGGAGCATTTTAAAGGTACCCCCTAGTTTCCGAAAGACTGAGCCTCTGTGCTTAGCTCTAAATGCCCCTATTCCAGGCTGAACGAGTACTCTATTCTACACTATATCAGCTCTAGCTCCCATGTTAGTCATGTCCCATATAATCTTCCTTCACTTATCTCTCTAACACCATATAAAATTAAAAGGACAATAACAAAAAAAAAAAAAAAAGGAAAAGAGAAATTATACAAAGGAGCCAAAGCAATAGAAAGCTATTATTAGTCTTTGTTTTGAACTTCCCCATAGTCAAAATAAAGGGAGAAATCTAAACATATTTATAAGTCTGTCTGGTAATCTAATCAAAGAAACCCATGTCATTCACCATGCCCCTGGAAATATTCAAGTAAAAGGGAAAATGGAACTAAGTTCTAGGAGTTTCAGAGATGCAATCCTCATAGAATTGAAGTTGTCAGGTGCAGGAGAAATTCTCAAGAGGGGTGAAGAAATGTGCTGTCCCCCCCTATAGCAAATACTCACTTTGTGAAATTCCTGCCTCCAGCTAAGAGAAAGAGTGTTGTTGACGACGTGGGTAAGTCCTGGAAGCAGACAGTAGAGTGAAGTGGTTAAGAGCCCAGGCACTGAAGCCAAACTGCCTGCTTTCCAGTTCTGGCTCTGCCGTTTACTAGCTGTGTGGACTTGTGTACGTTGCTCCCTCTCACTTAATTTCTCCATACCTCAGCTTGCTCATCTATAAAATTGGGATAATAACAGAGTTATTTTGAATATTAAACAAGTTATTCATAATATATAAAATTTGCTTAGCATTGTGCCTGGCTTGTCATAAGTTTTAAATAAGCTTTGTTGCTGTTGTTATTTTTATCATGAGACTATCTGAATTTAAATTCTGGCTGCGGCCAGCTGTGGCTGTAGATAAGTAAGTTGTCCTTCGCTGTTCCCAGTTTTCTCATCTGTAAACATGGGAATAACCAGAGCATCTCTCATAAGTTTGTTGTGTATGTGACACAAATAACACATATAATGTGCTCAGCACTTAGTAAGTATTTGTTGGTGATCATCTTTATTGTCTTTCTGCCTTGTTCCATAAAATCATTTAGCTCCTATTTCTATCTCGGAGAGTCCATAGGAAATTTGAAATTTCTGTATAGAAATTGCCTTCAGAATCAGTTTTACGGGAAGATTTCCATCCTAGAAAGGGAGATTCCTTAGTTCATTTCATAAGGCTCTTTTTGCTATCACGACTTGTTTCAATTGAAAACAATCTTGTTGAGGGTCCATGAATTACCAAGGAAAAGCTTGGACTCTGCAGTCAGTCAGAGTTGGTCTTGATTTTCTTCTCTAGTACACATGAATTGAGGAGTCTTGGAAAGTTACTTGCCTCCCTGACCTTCTGTTTCCTCATCTATAAAATAGGGATAATAATGCCTCCTCCACAACATTTTCAGGATGAGGGAATGAGGTGAAGTACAGGGACACACCCTCCACACAGTTATCATGAGCTGATGCCTACTTCCTTCTGTCATAGACATCGCTAACTGTCCATTTTCACTGCCTTCTTTTCCTCCACATGTAGTACAAAAATCCTTGGAAGCATTTGTGAATTCTGCCAGTTAATTAGTTTCATACAGTGTTGCTGGGTGGCTTAATACCCTTTCCTAGCACTCCTGAGACTGTATGAAATACAAGACGAGCATTCTTACCATAAAGTTATATTGAGGAATTTAATGAACAGGAAATGCCATATACTATCTGTATCAAAATTAAGTACATAGCTTGAATATGGACACAGAATTCCTGGGCGACCTTGTTCTGTAAAACCTGTTCTCTTTGCCTGCCCAGGACTGTTGGAAGTGTGAGGTATTTCCTGATGTTGGCTCTGTAGCTTTCCTGCTATCAGAGAATGTTGCTGAATGAAGGGACATTGGTCCCTCCAGAGCCCACACTTGCAGCAGGTAAAGCTCATGGGCTCAGGTTGATTGCCTGAGTTCAAATGCCAGCTCCAGTATGAACTAGGGCAAGTTACAGTAACTCTGCCTCACTTTCCCCTCTGTGAAATGGTTACATTAGCCAGGGTAGTTAATGCCAGTTGCTGTAACAGATCAAATCTCAGTGCCTTGACACACTTGCACTCTCTTTCTTTCTCACTTTATTGTCTGATGGAGGGGAACGTGGAAGGTTGTGAATGATGGTACTTGAGGAGCCACTCCTGGAAGTTGATGCATCCCTTCTACCTACCTTCCCTTAGCCAGAATCCAGGCTTAGGGTTTTATTTTGAATCAAGGGAGAGTGGTGGTGGGAAAAGTGGTCTTCCTGTGTTTTGGAGGGAAATGCAGCACTGAGTTGAACTCCTGACTTTGTCTCTGTGGTAGTGGGGACAACAGTTGTTCTATCTCCCAGGGAAGATGCAGTAATGAATGAGTAAATCCATGTAAAGCACTTAAAGCACCACCTTGCACATCATATGCCCTCCATGAATGTTCTATATTCTTACACTCACTCTCATGGCCCTCAGGATGGTCTCAGATTCCTTCCCTGTGCATTTTGGTTGCAGGGAATCCCAGAGGAAGTAGGAGTCACTCTTCCTGGAGTAATGACCTCAGGGCTACTGCCACACTGTCTCCTAGGGATGTGGTTAAACTTTGCCCAAGTTGCCACTTTCTGGGAATTTGCACCTCTTGCCACTGGCTTGGGCTGCTTAGCTGGCTGCAGGTCACTGGTAGTTTCAAATTAACTTCTTGCTGATTTCATGGGTGTGGAGAGTAAGAAGCGGACCTTAACTCGCTTTTGGGGAGGAGCAGTGACCAATTTCAACCTTCCCAATCCCTTTCTTTGGTTTGAGGGTTATTTCCCATCTCCATTGGATTCTCCATTCTCCAGTTAATCTGCCAAAAAGTTTTAGGCTACTCAGTTTCTTCCTTCATTTATTCATTCAAAAAGTACTAATCAAGTGTCTGCTATGCACTAAGGATTGATGGAGAATATATCAGCCGATAAAAGACACAAAAATCTCCATCCAGATCTACCTTGCATTCTAATGTGGCCATGTCAGGAATGGGATGGGAACCAACAAGAAACATAATAATGCTACATTAGATAGCTATGAATGCCATAAACAATAAAAGCAAACATTGCGAGCATGATCTGTTAGAGGTGCTAGATATGAAGAGAGTTGTATTTTTTTTTAATTAATTGACTATTTTTTTAGTTTTAGTTTTACAGATAATATGAACATAAATTACAGTTTCCATATACTCCTTCTTCCCCTGAACAGTTTTTCCTATTAACATCTTGCATTAGTGTGCTACATGCTACAATTGATGAACCAATAACATTATTATTAACCAAAGCCCATAATTTAAATTAGGCATCACTGTGTACAGTTCTAAGGCTGAGCAGTAGTTTTTAAGAGGATGGTGTAACAGACCCCTCTTGTGCCTTCCTGGTGTCGTCTCAACTCTTTTTTCCATTTCACCTTGATTGATTTGGGGCTTCTCTGCCTGAGACACCTGCTGGGCACGATTCGGCCATCCTGATGAAGACACATGCAAATCTGGATGTGCAAGGGCATTAAGCGTCTCACAGGGAAACCCTTGACCAATGAAGGGTGAAAGCTGGTGGATAATGCACACCGCTTCTTCCCCTTGGGTGACAGCTCTGAGGTGCATTCTACCCAGCTGCTCAGAGGGGTCCCAGTGGGTCCACCCAGGCGCCTGTATCCCTACTGCTCCCCTTGCAGCCCTGCTAGCAGGCAACATTCCTTGTGATCACTTACCCAAATAAACTGCCTGCAAAGAATCTCCTCTCTTAGGTTCTGCTCTTTGGGGGACACGTGTTGAGTCAGTTCCATTTTTCATCTATAAAAGGGAAACAATAATTATACTTTGCTCATAGGACTAAGCACTAAGTTAGCATAGGTAAATTTAAAACAATGCCAGACTCATAGTAAGCCCTTATTAAATATTAATTATCATGATCATAATTCATTAGATTTGTGTGTATGATGTATATGGACCTTGTCCACGTATAAATTATTTCATTTTGTTTTCACATTAATCCTGTGAAATAGATATTGATCGCTCACCCTATGTATTGTATTAATACCCGATTTGGTGAAGTTACATGATTGAGAAGCAGAAAAGCCAGGTCTCGTAGATGCTTCATAGAACACATGGGCTGAAATGGAGCTGATGTTTTCACTGAACACATGATGACACAGGCACAGAGAGGCTAACAGATTTCTCGGGGTCACACAGCTCTTCAGAGGATGTTCTGAGGATGAGATCCCAGGCCTTCGGGCTTCCAGCACAGTGCTCTGTTAGGGCACGAACAATCAAGATAGAACATGCTCTCCCTGGGTCCGAGCTGGACACACAGATCAAGGGTAATTATTCTGCTCTCCTGTCCTCTTGCCTCAGTTTACACCACTGTCAATTTGTCCCCTGTTATTATTACTAGGCAAACTTTTAGAAAAGAAAAATAAACACCTGCTTTTTAAAGAGCAGATTCCAGCGACTCATTTAGAAGGAAATCTGTTTATGAACCAGGATATTGGAAGATTGAATAGTTTGAATTATGTTTGTTTTTCTGTCCTGGATTTAGATCCTGTGAAGATTTCTGCATGGATAATTGAAATACGATTTCTATTTCCTTTCTATTCCCCATCGAAGGTTGCAGGGACTGACCTTCCATCACCCCGGGATGTCACAGCACAACTTGAAGGTGACCCAGACTGACCACATCTCGGGGTTTATTTAAGCTGTTCAGTTTCCATATTCATTTAGTCATTGGGCTTTTTATGTGTGATTTTTGGTGACCATGAAATTGAGAGATGAAGAGGCTTGGATGCTGCCAAGAGCCGTGTGGCGAAGGCTCCGTGTGAGTTCCCCTCAGCTTGCCAGCACACTTTATTCCTGACTTCGGGCTCTCAACCTGTTCTCGTCCTCAGCCTTCCCAAGCAGTGCCAGCGATGCTCAACAAGGCCTAATTGATTTGCGAGGTCCAAGAGTCAAGGGTTTCAGCAATTGGGACAGAACTGTCCCCTCCTGTGACTAGAAGTAAGCATTAAATTTGCCTTTTGTTTATCACTCCTTTATTCTGAAATAGAGAAATAAGATGGAAGGCGTTAATACTATGACCTCTAGAAATAGTGTCTTAATTTTTATAATGTAATAGCAACTAACCTTTATATAGAGCTTACATGAGCCAGGCCCTCTTCTAAGCACTTGATATATAATACATCATTTAGCCCTCACTACAATCCTATGAGACAGTATATAACTGTCTCCTCATTGTCATACCAATATTAAATAGACAAACTGAAGCACAGAAAGTGAACTAACATGCCCAAGGGCACACTGCTAGTAAGTAAACATCTGGGATTTGCACACAGTCGTGCTCCAGAGCCCGTGCTCCAAACTGCTACCTAAAAAATTAGGAGGGAAAGGTGTCATCACAGCCAATCCCCTCATTTACTCATGTGGAAATTTACTCATGTAGCACAGAGAGGGGAACTGTCTCTCCTCAAATCACACAGCATGTTAATGACTACTCAATTCCCATTTGAAGTTCTTTTGCCTTCCCTATCTCTGAGGTTTAGGGAGAAAGCCTAATGTATTAGACATCAGGGATTGAAGCAGCCATTGCAAGACTTTTTATTCGAGGTAGGGTAAATAACCTGCATAGAAAGGCACGAAAGAGGTGGTAGAGTAAGTGGGGAGTGTGTGGGGTGGGGAGGGGAAGAAGGAGGATGCTGAATTTAGAAATTGTGTTGCATTAGGCTTTGGCTAAGCTCCAAATATTTTTATTCATTATTATTATTTTTATGGGAAAAGGAACCTGCAACAGTTTAGGCTCGACTATTTGCCTTCAGGCATTGGTTTGTCAAATTTGGATCCAATGCCAGTTCAGCACAGTGGGTGTTCATGGGTGGTGTGTTTATGTGTGTGTGTACGTGTGCTCAGGTGTTTGCCTGTGCCCTTCTCGGTGTGTGTCCATGGTATTGGTGTGAAAGGCAGTCCATCCTAGGACTTACTATTTCTTACCTCCAACTCACCTCCCTAATGTGTCAAGAATTGTAAATTAATCACCTGGCTGGTTTGCGCTGAACTTACTAGTGTTTATGAAAGGGAATTCATTGGATATGCCTGTTAATAGAACACGTGTAATAATACTAAAGCCTGTGATTAAAAAGAAATTTAAGGCCCATGAGTTTTTAATAGAAAAACATGTCATTTGAGTGTTTATTTGCTGGTGTAAAATGGGTGATTTTTAAAAGGAGTTTGCCTATTTTAATTTTAGGAGGACTATTCTATTCACCCTGAAAGTTGGCAATGCTTTTACAGAAGCCCTTTTAGATTGTGTTTAGTGGAGGACCCTTTTGATAAAGTAGATGCTGTTTATGGCTTCATTCTTCCATGGGAAATATATTGCAGAATAGTTCTGTTTGCGGGTTACACTCACTTATTCATTCATTGACTAAAAGCTTATTTCATACCTATCATGTATCAAGCACAGGGCTAGGCTGGGATTCAGAGATGAATACGCTTGGTCCTTGAATACACATGGTCCTCGGATGGCCCACAGCTTAATGAAGGGCAGACATGAAGAAATGATCCCAACACTTGCTGTGATGGAGGTGTGGCAAGGGATGCTTTTCAGAGGCAGAATTTAAGCTGAGCCTTATTCAGTTAATCAAGGTAGGGGAGACCTACAGTCTACAGTGAAGAATACTATTGCAAATTCATAGAGTCTTGGGAGCAAAATGTGTTTGGGGAGAAGTATAGGTTGTTTCTATATTTGGAGAACAAGTGCCAGTTACCTAAAAAATAATTATTGCTTGAATTATCTCTTTCATTTCTTTATTCACTTAGTTGCATGAAGATGGCTATTCCCATTCATGTGTGTGTGTGTCCACATGCACATATGTATATATTTAATATTCCTTGGTGAAATGTGGTACCTTGATTTTCTTACATTTTAGTAAGATTTAATCATCCACATTATTTTATAGTGAGGTGTAGAAAGTTCTGCATGTAAAATGAAGCTAGTTGATTTTGGCTTTTCAGAAGTTTGCCTGTGGGTTTTTTTTTTAACTTTATATTTTCTAGAGAAAGTTTGCATAATTTCTCGACAAATCCTATTTATCCTTTAAAATGGCAAGGAGAATAAACTGCTTTGGGCTTTATGGTACTGGAAGACACTACAAAATCTCCACACATTTTGGGGGCATTCTGAGTACAGGTTTAGGAGTTTGAGATGTCTTTAAGAGAAAAGTTGTTTTAGTTTCACTTTTTACTTTTAGCTTTGCTAGTAGACTTTAGAAAAGTGAAAATAAGGCCCTGTGTATTTGAGATTTTCCAAAATTCAAGCAAGTAAGCTGTCATTAATTGCTCATTTACTAAGTATTGATGGAGCATTCTTACAATGAGAGTTAAAGGGACACATAGGATGAAATCAACCCAATCTCTTCTCTCAGGAAGTTCAGGATCTGTTGAGGAAGAGAGGCAAATAAAGGTGTTGGGGGGATAGTGGAGGTTGTTATGGAAAAAGTCTTGAAAAAGAAGAGGCTTCAGCTGAGTCATGAAGAACTAGGAAGGTAGAAGCTGGGAGGGACATTCCAAGCAGAGGATTAACCATGGACCAAGACAGAGAGGCAAAACTGAGACACCATCTGTATTTTGAAGGATGGATGACATGTCAGAATGAGATTGCAAGTTTTTGCTTTGAGGCCGCTTGACTTCAAAGTTTCTTAGACATAGAAATGATAGATAAGATATAATAAAAGGGGAAAAGGCCACACTGTTTCAAACATGGAATAAGCATCCGTGAGATTCAGAAAATGAAAAGAAATATGGAGTCAAGAGCATGATGGAGCCCTGCTGGTCTCCGGGTTCCCAAAGAGGCAGGGGAGCTTGGAGTCAGACCCTGTTAGTAATTGAGACTAAATTTCCTGACAGTTTCCAGCGTAATCGCTCCTCAACAGTACTGGGATGTGGTTCTTGCTGGTGAGAAAACTGCTGCTTTTTAGTTTGTATGAAGTTATGCACCTTTCAATTATGGGCCAAGAAAATCCCCTGGCTCAGTCATGTGTATGTGAGTTTCTGGGGGCAAGGGCTCCTAGCTTCCCATACAAGACCTTGCTCTGGCTGGGGGGTCCAGGAGCCCAAGTGAAGGCAGACAAAGTTGGAAATGGAGAGTAAATGAAAACACAAACACACTCTCTCCAACCCACAGAGAGGAAAAACAACACCTCCCATCCAAAATGAGCCTACAAACCAAAGTTACAAAACATGTGAAGAAAATAAAAGGTAGTCAATAAAATCTATGGTTAGATATGTCACGGCACATGAAATAGAAGTAACAAAATGATCTGGAAAAAAGATTTCCAAAAAATAATCAGCAATATGCAAAGAAGTATATCATGAACCAAAACAAGCTATTAAACAACAAACATGTATACTTAAACAATTCAAAAATTAAATTGGAAATTAAAAATTTAATCATGGAAATACAATACATGACATAAACTCCAGTCTGAATCAGGCAGGATAAGAATCCAGTCTGAATAAGACAAACAATTAATAAATTATAAGATGATGCTAATTTATCTGAAATGTAGAAAGAGCTGTAAAAAATAAAAAAATCTTGAAAATGGTAAAAAAGAGATTTTTGAAGGTATAATGGCTGTTAATTTCCCAGAGTTGAGAAAAGACAGGAAGACTGTATCATGTAAATGAAAACAAAGTTGACCAGCATAGTAAACCACCCTAGTAAAACTGTAGAATATTAAGTTTTTTTTTAAAACAAAACCTTAAAGCTAAAAAGAGAAGATCTAGATTAACAAGAAAGTAATTATAAATATACTGACAGTAATTTCTCCCTGTCAGAATAGGTGCCAGAAGGCAGTGGAACAACATCTTCAAAGTAATAAGAGAAAATAACTGTCGATTTATGATTTTATGCCCACATAAATTATCATTCAAGAGAGAATGAAATAAAGAGAATTTCAGGTAAGCAAAATTAATGGAATTTACCCTTCACAGCTTTTACTGAAAGAACTAATGAAGGAAGTCCTCAACAAAGAAGAAAAGTAAACCCAGAAGGAAAGAATAGATACAAGTAAAAATAGTGAGTACAGAAATGAATAGGATATCTTGGTCTTAATGAAGGTGAAAAATATAGAAAAAAGAAAATTACAAAACTAAATGTCTAGATGACAAGAAAAAGAAGATAGAGACTGGGCTTCAAATGGGTAGTTAAAATGATAAATTCCTTGACTTGTTTGGAGAAGGATAGAAATAGTGAGTAATTTTCAATTTTTCAAGAAATTATACAAGGTGAATGTTAAGCACTAAAATCGAAACACAGTTTATATTAATAGATTGCAAGGAGGAATGACAACAGAATCAGGCAGGAATTTAAAGGGGCCTCAATGCTATCTGCCGTGTTTTATTTCTTTACAGTAGCCAATGAAGCAGATTTTAAGGTGTGTTCGATCTGGGTGATGGGAGCGAAGGTATTGCTATTTTCTGTATTTTTATGTTTATTTAAATATTTCATACAGAATAGTTCATTGGTGTGAAGGCCACGTGGGAAGTATCTCTTTGTTTTCACTGTTCCCTAGTTGTGATTTTAAGCCATGATGGAATTTCTGTAGAATCTTTTATTTATGCTATTCTTCCTCAGTCACTTGTCTGTCAGGTCTCAGTTACCTAAGAGAGAAAAAAAAATTGTTCTTTTCATACATTGAGTCAACCAACTTCCGGATAAGACCTTAGATTCTATGAACATCTAAACAAGGCCTTATATATTAAATATTTTCTTCAGTGTCCATCATTTCTACTAAGATTCCACCAGGCTTGTTCAACTTTGTATTTTCAGAGCCAGTGCTCTGGCACAAATAATTTGTTTAGTAAATGCATGGACAAGTCATTATAGCAAAAAGAAACCTGCATGCGTATGTTTATTGCAGCACAATTTACAACTGCAAAGATGTGGAATCAACCTAAGTTCCCATCAACTGATGAATGGATTTAAAAAAATGTGGTACACACACACACACACAGTGGAATACTGTTCAGCCCTAAAAAAAAAAATGAAACACTGTCTTTTGCAGCAACTTGGATGGAACTGGAAGCCACTATTCTAAGGGAAGTATCTTAGGAATGGAAAAACAAATCCTTCATGTAGTCATGTATAAATGGGAGCTAAATGATGGCTACGCATGATAATATAAAGTGGTATAATGGACTTTGGAGACTCAGAGGGGGAGAGTGGGAGGGAGGTGAGGGATCAAAAATTACCGATCAGGTAGAGTACACTATTTGTGTGATGGTACACTAAAAGCCCTGACTTCACCACTATACAACTCTTCCATGTAACAAAAAAACACTTGTACCCACTAAATCTATTGAAATAATAAATAAATAAATAAATATATGCAGGAACAAAAACAAGAACTGCTGGATTTACTTGACAACCAGTTCTCTACTATGCTCAATTCTTCCATGCCTTTGTGCCTTTGCACAAACTATCCCTCTTACCCCCTAGAAATGACCTTTGCCTCCTAGTTTACTGGAAAAGATCGTCTTCCTATTCCTGGTAGACTAGAAACTTTGTTAAGGCAGGGGTATTACCTGTCTTTTTCAGTGTTGGATGCCGATCACCTGTTGCATATATAGAATAAATGTGTGTTCTTATTTGTGAGCTCATATGAGCTCAGAGTAGATACCACTCTTCCTGAAGCCTTTCTTGACATAGCTCCCTTTACCTCCACTTCTTCTACACCAGACAGAATTAATTATGACAACTTTTTTTAATGATACTATTCCTAGTACCTGTATTTCCACAGCTGCAATTAGTACACTGTATTGTAAGTAATTGTCACCCTCATTAGATACTTACTAATTCATCAAGGACTAGGTTCATATATTTTTGTCCTTATGTTCCCACATTACTTGGTCTGTGTGCAGAGCAGAGAAAGTCTTCTGTATGTCCTTGCTGAACTGAAGTATATCCATTTGCAAGCCATGTTCAGTGCATTCACTGAAACACTCAAAATCATCCTGGTGATGCTTTCCTTCTCCAAAGGATGGTTAAGTGATCGCAGCACACAGTGAAATCTTCTACCACTTCCGAGGGAGCCTAGAATTAGCTGTTTAAGAGGGTTGCCTAGGAAAGATTGAGGTAATACAAAAGGTGGGGAAAGGGATTGGTGGTTAACCTCATCTTATCTACTCAGGTCAGTGGCCAAGGAGTCACCGGGGATGGGCTCAAGCCCTCCTGCAGGGAGGATTCTTTTGCTCTCTCAGTCCCCTACTGCTGCCATCTGTTGATAATTACTGTCCAGTCTCTGCTGAGAACGTGTGATATTTAATATTTCCTCACCACTTGAACAAACATGTGGCAATAACAGCAAGGTACTTGGCCACAGGAGTAGAAAGATGTACTTGCATGAAAGAGTCAGTGTACACCTTGGGCCAGGCAAACAACTGCCTTCTCTTTGTGAGGTTACGAGAAGTCCCTGTGTTTGAGAACCTGGAGAATAGGTACATTGACTTAGGTAGTATTTTTGGAAGAAAGCTCTTAAAATCCAAAGTATCAAGAAGATTAGAAAACAAAACAAAACAACCTCATTTTACAACTGATGTGATTTTTCTCTTAATGAGCAATCCTGAAGTTTTCCCAGGTAACTTTTCAGCAGTTTTAGAGAAAGCTGATGCTCTTGCCAAACAGCTAAGAAAGCAAAAAAAGAGGCATTTTTGTATACTTGAAAAAAAAAGAGTTCTCCAAATCAAAAAGCCTTTTTTCCCCCTCAGTCCTCTGGGGATGGAGAAGAGGTTTCTAGTTTCATTTGCAGGTGGGGGAAGTTCAACTTCCTGTTTCAAAATTAACAAGAGGATTCAACAGGGACAAACTCTCTGTCTTGCTTTGCACACACATTAAACTCTAGATTACTAATGTGATTGGAGATAGACTGATTTGCTTCATTAAGCATTTGGATCTGAAGCAGAGCAAGGAGGGGCCGCTGATGGAGTGCAGATACAACAGGCTCACTGGCCAGCTTTAGTGGGGGGAAGCGGGTTGTGGAGTGAGACAGGAGTGGGCATTGGTGCTAGCACTACACGGGAAAGTGAGTCATTCATCATTTCCATTTGGAACCAGTCAATACTTGTCGTGAATACTTTTTCTCCTCAACATTTATTATGAAAATTTGCGGACATGTAGAAAAATTGAAAGAATTTTAGAGAGAAAACTGATATACCTACCACCTAGAGCCTATCATTACCATTTTGCTCTACTTGCTTATCACATACCTATCCATCTATCTATCTTCCTGTATATCTTTCTTTTTTGATTTCAGAATATTATGGGGGTACAGATGCTTTGGTTACATATATTGCCTTTGCAGCACCCACGTCGGAGCTACAAGCATGCCCAACCCCCAGGCATCGCACACAGTACCCATTAGGTGTGAATTTACCCATCCCCTCCACCCCCTGCACATGCTCAACACCCTGTGAATGTTACTTCCACATGTGCACATAATTGTTGATCAATTAGTACCAATTAAATAGTGAGTACACGTGGTGCTTGTTTTTCTATTCTTGTGATACTTCACTTAGAAGAATGGACTCCAGCTCCATCCAGGATAGTACAAGGAGTATT